>MU188883.1:28505-40311 GCA_016904865.1 Pissodes strobi
TAAATTTTTTCTGGCACAAGAAGTATTATATGTCGTAATTTTCTTTGTTTTAACAAGAAAAAACGCTTTTCCTATTCATTTTAAATAAGCCCAAACTCTTAATTCTCAGGGGACAATTTGGGTTCTGTGCTGTAAATTTAGATATAAAAATATAAAAAAAAATCCGGCACAAGTAGTATTAAATGTCGTAATTTTCTTTGTATTAACAACAAAGAACGCATTTTTATAATAAAACTAATTTATGTTTAATGTAGATATAAAGACATATCAGCAATAATGAATAAAAATAAAAGCGCACAAACAATCATCATAGGGAACTTTAACGCCAAACTTGGAAAACAACAAGATGACTCAGAAGAGAACTTAGGTAAGTTCAGCTTTGATGAAAGGAATGAACGAGGATAAATGTTGCTTGACTTTTTATCTATATGCTATAAGCAATGAATTAATTCTTTATGAAGAAGAAACAAAGAAAATGAACTTGGGTAAGCCCCAACGGACAAACTAAGAATGAAATTGACTGCATCATATCCAGTAGAAAACAAATAATAAAATACGTGAGTGACCTAAATTCATTTAAAATAGCCAGCGATCATCGATTAGTAAGAGCTAAAATCAAATTAGACCAACGCCTTCAACACATTCCTAGACAAGAGAAAAGACCAAGACTTAAATAAATTGAAGGGTAATATAGAGAAGCGTATAAGGAAGAGTTGAAACACAAAATTGAAGAATATAAAAATGAAATTAACCCTCCCAGCTTGGAAGTCTTAGCAAGCAACATTACAATATCACTGCAGGAAGCGGCTCAGAAGGTGGCTAAAAAGAAAAAAGTAAAGATTGAGAAGCTTAGTAAAAAAAAAAACAGAAAAAAATCGACCAAAGAAATAAACTGTCAAGAGACAACAAACCACAAGAATACAAACAGATATCTAAAGAAACGTGAAAGCTAATTAGAAAAGATGTTCAACAATACCGGGAAGTTTAAGTTGACGAAAATAAAAACCTAGAATGCATAAGAAAAATTGGGGGCAGAAGGCAGATAATATGTCTTAAAAACAGAGACAACATAGAGGCAAGGGACATAGAACAAATAATGGAAATAACGGAAAACTTTTACAAGGAACTATATACTTCCCGAACAAATGAGTATCCCATATACCGAACAACTCAGCAAAAGATTTTGAACGTTGGTTCAGAAGAAATGCCCGACATAAAGGAAGGCGAAATAATGCTGGCACTAAAGGACATGAAAAACAACAAAGCACCGGGACAACAATAGAACTTATAAAAGAAGGAGGAGAAGCTATAATCACAGAATTATGCGAACTATTTAATAAATGCCTGGAAGAAGGAAAAATATCAGACACATGGAATAACGCTATAGTAGTTTTCTTATCTATAAAGGGTGATAAATCAGGCCTAGAAAATTACAGGCCTATTAATTTACTTTCCCAGATCTACAAACTTTTCACAAAAATATTAACGAAACAGAATTGCAAACAAACTGGACAACTACCAGCCTGTAGAGCCGGCCGCGTTCAGAAATAACTATAGTACATGCGATCATCTTCTGACGATAAGACTGCTTATGGAAAAAGTCACAGAGTACAACCTTAACATCTGCCTCGCGTTTATAGATTTCTACAAGTCATTTGATTCTATAGAACGCTTGGCACTTATGAATAGCTTAAGGGACACACGTACAGATCACAGCTATCCTAGAAAGTATATATAATAACGCAACGTCTATAATTAAACTACATGGGAACACGAATAAAATAAACATAAATAGAGAGATCCGCCAGGGAGATACTATATCACCTAAGCTGTTTAATTTAGCTCTTGGGGGAGCATTTCGACGTATCCAGTGAGAAGAGAAGATTATACTAATCAATGGAGAACGACTTACACACTTGAGTGATGCTCATTGCGGATAATCCGGACGACCTACCGGAAATGCTGCTTGAAGTGGACGCAGAGCTAAGCAAGATCGGACTACAAATGAACTTAAATAAGACCAAAATAATGTGCAAAGAAGATCCCCTAATAACTATTAAGGACCAATTCATTGAAAAAGTAGAAAGCTATACGTATCTTGGGCATCAACTGAAGCTAGGAAAAGAAAACCAGACCACCGAGATATACCGCAGAAGAGGACTAGCATGGACGGCGTTCGGAAGACTTGCATATATTCTAAAAAATCAGAATATCCCCGTAAGATTGAGATCAAGACTTTACGATCAGTGCATTCTTCCTGTGCTAACTTATCGGTATCAAACATGGACATTAACAAAACTAACAATGACCAAAATGGCCGTAACCCAAAAATCCATGGAAAGACAAATGCTGGGAATAGCGCTGAGGGACAGAAAAAGCAACGAATGGATCAGAAACGCTACGAAAGTCAGAGATGTAATCGAAACCATTGCCACCCAAAAATGGAACCATGCCGGACACATAGCCAGATGTACGGACGCGAGATGGAATAACAGACAGTTGCATTGGAGACCATACCTAGGACGACGAAATAGAGAACGACCACTGATGCGCTGGACAAACGACATAAAATTAACAGTAGGGTTTAATTGGTTAAGAGAAGCGCAAGACAGAAAGAGATGGTGCCATATGAGGGACGCATATGTTCAGAAATGGACTGTGTAGTGTAGAGATTGAGATTGCGTAGTTGTACGAAATATCCCTTATTCCCTCAGAACCAAAGCAGATAGAAAAAAAGTTAAATAGAAAAGTTTCATAGTTTTACTCAATGTTTTTAATTTTTGTTACTGCCATATGCACATAGTAGCCAGTTTTTCGGACACATACATCAAGTTTCTTATTTCAAATGGGATACCCTATATATTATTACGGAATTGATGAATAGGGCTCTTACGGGCGTCAGCCCCAAAAGGAGAAAATTCCATACCACAAAAGAACCCTAGTTAAATGAAAAATAATTTTAACCATCTAAAATAGGAACACTTGTGTCCAACATGCCATTAAAAAAAGTGGTCACCACACTCTTCATCACATATCGTTTATAGGCGATATGGCCGATAATTTTAGAAAATACACACTCTAGCTGATTTGCCGATTAATGCAAAGACATAATCAGGCGATATTTCGACCTGATGGTCAAACATAACAATGATAATTTTCGACACTCAAAAATTTCCTGCTCGCCTTGAGTGTCCAGACGAGAAGAGCTGCCAATTCCCCGAAAAAGACTATATACCACATCTCTCAAATGGTGCTCCAAACGAATTCATCTTTCGACGGAAGTAAGGTAGCGAGAGTATCGATAACACAAATCGACCAGTAAAAGGGAAAAATCGCACTGTGGATTTTGTAACATCTACAACATACAAGTCGAATGCAGTATGTATGTTCGAAAATGGTATGATATACACGCATATAATTATATATCGTTGAACTGGCTCTACCCTTTTCAATTCCGTGATAATTGGTATAATGGTACAGATTGTCTAATTTAAAATAAAATAAGAACGTTGACGTCTGTCCACGAAAAATTGATTACTCTGTATAGGTATAAAACACTGATCAAAATGAAAAAGATGACTTAAACTAAGGAACTTTTTTTATTTAATTTTACATTTTCTGAAATAAGGTGGTAGGGAACCTTACTACGAACGCCCAATTCATACTTAATGTTAATTAAAGAGAAAAGCGAATGAGGAGAGAGTGACTATTAGAACTAACGAAAACAGTGGTAGAATTTGTCAGACTTAGTTTATTCAACTCGGATTTTTCTTAGGTATCCTGACGAAACTATCTTAGTTCTTCGTTTGCAAGGTAAATCTAAGTTATTTTGAAGGTGATGTTTTCATCATGTAGTATTTAAAAAATTATAGACATTTTATATAATCATACCCTATCTGAACTGGGCAGATCTGAAATTACTATTAATGTGTTCTTATTTTATCGCTATGCATCAGTTTCTATTATTCTAAAATTGAAGAGAGTGTACAGATTTATTATAAAATGAAATGTTAATGTGCCGTTTCAGTTTTGACCATAGGTATTTTATCGTCCCTTTGCCTATTTTTGTATATATACTGCCCAAAATATTACTTTTCAAAGGTCAATATCTAAGAAACAATGATTGAATTTAGGTATAGAACATGTTGTATAAAAAGTGTCTAGAATTTCAAGCAGTACCTATCTAAAAAAGTAAGAATATGTAGAGTATCCTATTGACCAAAAAATTGTAGGATGAGGATACTGTGTGCCTGCCATGCAGAGAGATCCTAGAGTGGTGCGTGGTTAAGATAAGATCTGGGTTATACTGCAGGGACCCCCCGAGCCTACCAGCAAGGCGCTTCGGCCTTCCCTCAACTACTACTACTACTAAGTGGCTAAGTGGCATACTGTTTTTAAAGTATTACGCCACTGACAAGGCATGTCACGTAGATTTATTTAGCAGATTTTGCTTTACGACGTAGACTTCATCTGAAATAAATCCTACTATACGTTTAGAATCTGTTAAAAAACGTTTGTTTACAATTTCACGTCTTTTCCTAAATTTAAATTGACAAAAGCGAAATCTCGCAAAAAATAGTTTTTGTCCATATTTAGACATTTTGCCAACAAATACACAAAATAATAAAACAATACTAAATAGCGCTTGAGCCTGTTTAGGACACATGAATCTGACTGATAAAGTTGTCTACCAATTAAACAGGGCACATTTAAAATATGCTGCAACGTCACTAGTAATAATTTCGATTGAGTAGCGCTTTCGGGAGGTCCACGTCTTCGCCTAAGAATTATTCTTCTGTTGCGTTCAAATATTGGCTTTGCTATTACTCATCAAAACAATCTGAAAAACTTTCAGAAACAGACGATTTTTTTCATACTGAAATATGCTTTTATACGTTGTAGCAAGTTTTAATGCAAAATTATGCAAGTAAATATATCTAATACAGTCCAAGTTATATATGGTCTTGGACTAAAACCTCTGTCGTGGAAGATAATTGTGGTCAACAGACCATCCCAAAATTTTATGCCCAAGCAAGGATATCTCTCATCTTTACGCTAGAGGGAATTCCCTGCAGTCAAACAATCGTTTCTTCAATGGGATTCATTACTAATAAGTTTTCTGTCTTTGGGCTATCCAATTCAATGTTCACCCCACTTTATAAGGTGGTATAAAAGAGTTTGTAGTATTTTTTTTTAATCAGTTTAAATCGGGATCTCGAAATAATTTTTTTTTTTGGTATAAAGATGAAACTCCTTTATGTGAATGTAAGTTGATTTTGTGACGAGTGCTCTTGACCCAATCTGGAATATTTTTGTGATTATTCTATTTTAAGGATGATGTGATATAGCTTTAGATTTGTGGTTGCCGGTTTTAATGTTTGGCAATATTAAATGTTGTTCTTATATGTCATATGAATCATTCACTCTATGTAAGCAAACAGAAATTTAGCACGAAAGGATTTGAAAAACGGTAATAAATAAATCATAAGTAGTCATATAGAAGCAACGAAAAAAAAACAGCTATTTTTAGTCAACTGAAAGTAACAAAATTAAATAAAATATCTAATATATTGGAGCAAAATGAAGTATGCCAAGTTTTCCCCTCCGAAGTTTTTAAAATATCAGATATAAGACATGTTTTAATATCATTAAAATTGGCTTGTCCATCTGAAAGGACGGATATAGTTCAAAGAAAAAAATAACCATTTCTTCATCGAACGCACTAAAAGTTAACTTTCTTGATGCCATCTTGATCTGATAGTTTTGCGCAATTTGACAGGATAAATTAAAAATGTTGCAGATTTCTAAATTTAGTTTTGTCACCCTCATAATCAAAAATATGCCTCATCTCCTAAACTTAACCAAATTAAACTTTTATGATGTAATTTTGTTTTGATAATTTTGCATACGTATTTATTTTAAATTTATGATATGTGAGTTGAAAAATTCAATAAAACATATTCTTCACAAACACTTGATGTCAGTTTGCTCAGAAAATGTCAGCCAATAAGAAGCTTTCATTCGTTACTATAGCAACCACAACCATCTATATAGTTTTAAATAATTATTGTTACCTTTATCTGTTTATAAAGCAAAAATATTATTAATAATTTTTTTCTATCTTTCTTTACTTCGTATAATATAAAATTATAAAAAAGACTATTTTTATTTCTTAAAAATATATTTCAATTTTAAATACTTTGCGTTACAATATTTAAATGTTGTTGAAACTTTACTAGTACCATAAACCTAACTACTCCGAATAGACGCTCAGTGGGCATAGGCTATAGAAAAATGCTACAATTGTATCGAGAGATGGCGCCACCATTATTACGAATTAAATTTTATCGTATTTCGTCGCTTGCCAAACAACGGCCAAACGCTTTTCAGAACTCGGGTCGCTCACGCTGTTGCCAAATTTAAATGTACTTTAAATTGATTATGTATAATAATGAAACATGAAAAGAGGCTTCTATTTTATTTCGGTTATTTACCTATGATTTTAAATGTCGCAGGACCGGAGTTTTTTTATTTACAGTTTGTGGTTTTTTACTTTTTAGTAACAATTAGTAATTACCTAGGTATTGTTATTATTGTTAGTACGTACCTATATAGGTATGATAATAGGTATAAACATACTTTTTTTTAGTTATTTAGGCGTACCTACCTATTATAGGAACTTAACATAACATGTCCTATAATATAATTATATTAATAATGTGTAAAATTATTAAAAATCTTGTACCTAGTACCATAAACCTAACTATGGGGCGTAGTTAGGTTTATGCCACTACTACACTGCAATATATGAAATCTAAAATAATTGGTACCTAGGTAGATACCTATCAAATCTGACCCCGGATCCGGAACACTAAAACCATTAAATAACTAATATTCAGCAATACAATTATCACCCTTATTTCGTAAAAACATATAAAAACGCTCTCTTTCATCTTGCGAATTTTCATCAAAAACTGTTTCACGGAAAACTGCGCGGTCCGGCGCGATGTATATGAACTAAGGTAAGACCTACGTGCTTGCTCGATCCTCCAGCAAAAACCGCGTGGCGCCCTGCACGGCGCGCGTAGCTAAACTTTGCAAATAATAGCGATTGCAGCAACGCAGCAAATAGTTAGGTTTATGGGTGGATCAAATGTTTGCGGAGCTCTCACAATTCATATGACATTAACTATTATTCTCCTATTTTTGACTAAAATATTTTGATATTATATTTGTTTTCAACATGTCAGGCATCACCTGTTGTTTTTATAACTGCAATAATAATCGAAGAAATCACAGGATTAAATTATTTCGAATTCCCCTAAAGAACTTGGAACTTTGCAAAAAATGGATTTTAAATAGTGGTAAGAATAAAACTTTCAATGAACCTTGACGTTAATCTGAAGGAATAAAACTGGGGATTAATCACGAACTTTATCGAAACCTATAATAGTGGGCATAATACTTCGGGCCGTTCCATACCGATGTTTCAAATTTGAGATATGACGTCATCGACTATTTTTTAATGAAAGCCCTTTTTTACTATTCTTTTAAAGGGCATAATAAAGTTTCAGTTCGGCAGATAGTAATCGACGTGTGCTAGCATAGTTTAGTTATCGAAAAAAATATCTCTCCTTTACTCAATTTATTCCAAAGTTAGAGACTCGCACTGTATACCTACGAGCCGCCACTGCCCATTACTATACAGGGTGTTCGTTAATGACATGCTAATATTTAAAAGGTTGATTCTTGGATACATTTTAGGAAAAAAAATTCTCATGAATGTATGCCCTAAACAACTTAACTTTTAGATACAAAGGGAGGTAAAGTTTAAAAAAAAACATTTTTTTTTATATAATAAGTGCGATACTATTGTAGATATCTTAATGAAATTGGGGACACGTCTTTTAGGCATCAAGGTGTATTTTCTGTTGTACAGACAGTTTTTTTTTTCAGTGGCGTCCGTACCAGTTTTGCATTGAATATTTTTGAAGAAAAAATGGTACGCACCTTTATCTTAGAATAAAAATCATTTTTGAAATCCGCATACATTTCTAAACAAATTTGATCAGTTGATGTTTTTAAGTCCGATGCAAGGCTTTTGCCCATGTGTCGGACTAAAAAAAACAAGTGATCAAATATTTTCCTTAAAAAATAAAGATTTCAAAATTGTATATATTTTTTATTTTAAGAAAAGTCGGTGGCGTGCCACTGCTTGTCTAATATGTAATAGTTTTGCCAGAAAACTTCCACAGGCTACTGATGAAAACTTCCACAGGCTACTGATGAAATAACTCCAGATTTCTCCTGCGACTTTTAGTAGCAATTCGACGCAGGAGAAATCCAGAAGGGTCTAAGAATTATTTTTGTTGACCTCTATATATCTCAAAAGTTAAGACGTTATGAAGTTTTTTCTTAAAACGGGTCCAAGAATCACCTCCTTAAATATTAGCGTGCCATTAAGGAACCACCCTGTATAAATAACTTTATATTGTAGGAAATCAGAAGTTACTTAGTTTACCAAAGGAAGAAATCTACCGCAATTATGTATGCGAAGGCATTTTTTGGAAACGGATTTTTAAAACAGCAATCAATTAAACTCCTCCGCACCTTCTACGCCAAAACGATTTAAAGGACCAGCTCAAAAAATAAATACCTACCACTGATTTTTTTGAAAACGCAAATGAAATGCCGCAAGCTTGCAGAATTAAGACAAAAAAACATCAGATTGAACACAAAAATTAAAAGCCAAAAGGTCAATGTCCCCTTATTGCTCATTACAGCTCAGCGATGGCTTGTTTGTCACTAGCAGCAAAAAGTTTTGTGGGGATACAGTTTCGCGGTAAAAGGCGCGGGAGAAAGATTTCCTTTATTATAAATCTCCCTCAGTTTGCCGCTTTTTAAAGCGGCAAGGTTTAATTCTCCCCAGTGTTTCTAGTATAAGAGGTTGGATTGGAGAATGCATCTTTAAAACGGGAATCGACAAAACTGTCTTAAATCACCTTCAAAAAAATATTCTACCATGTCTAGTGGAGAACGGAAATGTATTTTGGCTTTTGCCGAAACGTCGATTAAAAAAGACTTAGAAGATTCCAAAAAAATAGAAATTATTGGGGGTTCCGAGGGTCTTAGTCCTTTAGGACGTCTTCCGAAACATGCTAAACAAGTTTTAATTTTTTTCTATTCAAGGCTTGCATTACAAATGGAAATTGCCTTTGGCATATTTTGTTTTCGGGACCTCGGTAAAAGGCGAAAAATTTAAATCTTCAATTTTGTACGCCCTCGATAATTTAAATGCTGTTATATTTCTTCGAAAGGCAATCGTTTGTGATCAGGATTCAAACAATAGAAAAGCTTTTAGTTTGTTAGGAATAAGTGCTGAAGCGCCATTTTTCCTTTATCAGAAACACAACGTTTTTGGGTTATTTGATGTACCTCATTTATTCAAAAATATCCGGTATAACTTGCTATAGAATAATTTTACCTTGTTCGAGAACATTATAAGTTTTGATCATATTAAAAGAGTGTTTGCAATAGATCAGTCTTCGAACACGGCACGAGCCATGCCAAAGCTTTCTCAGAAACATATTAACCCAAATGATTTCGAAAAAATGTCCTTTAAATTAGCCTTACAGGTTCTGTCCCACACTTTGCTGCAGCGGTAAAACATGTGTCAAAAACGGGCAAATCCATGCGGATGGAATTCATACTGCCAATTTTTTGGAAGATATGAATCATTTATTTGATTCTTTAGATAGTGAACGGAACTATTCAAAAAATCCTTACGGTTGTGCTTTGTCAGACAAAAATACCATAATATTCAAAATTTTTAAAAAAGGCTTAGATATTTTTCAAAATTAAAAAACTCGAAGGCAGAAAGGCCGTCTTGTTTTGCTGGTATGATTTAAACCATCAATGCAATACATCCCTTATTTGAATCAGGGAAATCAAGAAAAAAATCGGTTTTTCTTTTAACTAACAGATTAAATCAGGACTTCCTGGAAAATTTCTTTTCGACTATTATGCAACATGGTGGATGGAATATAAATCCCAGTGTAGATATGTTTCGAAAATGCTATTCGATCCAATTTGTAACTAGTTTTCTAAAAGCTCGCTAGGTAAATTGTGAAAACGATAATGACGAGCAACTAAAAATTGCATAACAAAAAAAAAATCACACAAAAACTCATCAGGCTTAATTTACAATTTTTAATTAACGTCTTTTATATCTTAACAAATTCAGAATTCAAAATTCAAATTTAAAACTCAAAATACAATTTTATTCATGCCATAATGTACATAACAATGCCGATTGCAAATTTTAATTTCTTAACCGAAAATTCGACAGCATTCACTATTCTCCACTACTGGGTGGTTCTTTTACTCACTTTCCAGGTAACACTGATGATGGCACCGGCCGAAAGCGCTTTGTTAGGCTAATTTAGAGGTCCTTTTGGACTAAAATTTTAGGCATGGAATACAAAGAGTGTTTCATTTAGTATATTTCGTACATGCACACAGCTTTCACTCTTCACTTATTAAATTTAAGGGCGCATTCCTAAAGTAATTTCATGAATAAAAGTTCATCTAAACATGGGGTGTTAAAAAACTGTTTTTTTGTCATACGCTCCCAAAAATAGCTATTTTACAGACTCATTTGAGTCCGTAAAATGCTTCTTTTTAGGCCTAGTCCCTATAAGTCGTCATATCAACCTTTACGGACTATTCCAAAATTCCTGAATATGTCTAAATGTCAAAAAAATCGAATGACATGACAGAACTGTCAAATAGTTGCTACGATATCAAATTCTAAGCTAACTTTGTCGTACATTATGAGTTAAAAAATTATGGTAAATTTGCAAATTCAGGCGTTCTGAAGAATTGCAAAAAGCGTATAAATAAAAATTAAATTTTGGGAGCGTATGACAAAAAATAGTGTTTGTCACACGTACCTAAATGAAGTTTTTCAGAACTCATCTGCTATTCCGGACTCGGCTAATGCCTCGTCCGGAAACAGCAATGATTCGTCCTGAAAAACTCCATTTTAGGTACTTGTAACAAAAATAACTATTTTATTATATGTTCCTGGCTCTTGCAATAAGCAAGTTGTTTTTATTTTATTCCATTCAAACTACACAAAATATTTCAAGAAAATTTGCCATCGCTTGTTTTAAATTAGTGTCTAAAAAAGGCTAAAAATATCTGAGTAATAGGTCAGTGGCGGAGATATTAATAACAAAATTTAACACCCAGTAACTAAACAACAATGCATTCCCGACCCATGTTTATACGAACTTTTTTTCATGAAATAAGTTCACCAATACGCACTTAACTAAAAAATAAATAGTCTGTGTAGAAATTCATTACACCAGAAGAAGAAAATTATTCGTTGTTTTGCAAAAGTATAAATATCACAAAGTTTCGGAAAACAACAAATATTTTTTTTTTGCTGTAATAAATTCCTACACAAAATCAATAAAAAAGTATCCAAAGCAACCAAATGTTAAGTTGTTGCCTCGTCATTTAAAAATCTTTAGTCCATTAATAAAAAAAATTGGCAAAAAAAACAATTGCATCTCGAAAAATATTTTTTAATTAACTAGGCAATTAAACTGATGCATAAAACAATATATATAGTTTAACTTTGTTGGGGTTTGGAACCTTCGGCAACAAGCACTAAAACGGAGTTTTATCCACAATACCGAAACAGAATTATTGCACTCGACGCGCGTTTCGCTAACCATGTTAGCATCATCAGGAGATGATTAATCAGTTTTAATCATCTCCTGATGATGCTAACATGGTT
>MU188883.1:40711-51941 GCA_016904865.1 Pissodes strobi
GGGGGGGGGGCTACGACCTCCAGTTTTGGAACAGAATCTTCATTTTACCCCATCTACATCCCCTGAAAATTTCAGCCCTCTACCTCATCGGGAACATGTCGAACGGATCACGAGCTGGCGTTCGTCAGTTACAAATAAACAAACATACATACAGGTGAAGCTTATAAAAGCGTGTTAAAAAGTTCGATTCATCGATAAAAATTCTCGGTCCGATTGATTTTTCGAAATTTTTCATTGTCTTATTTCAACCCCCGTATAATACAGTTCCTACCAATATGAAATATTTCCGATAAAGTATCTTTTTCTCAATAAAATTTTCTACAACATAATTCAAACCGCATCTCGATATATTTTTTGGTTCAAAATTTATAGACGTAATAAATGTTTGAAAAAAATTCAATATCCGTATTATTATGTCCAGTACTTTAGTAAAAAATTGTTTGAAAACAAGTTTTTATTTATATGATTTAAAAACAAACAAAAATGGAACTAAATTAAATAATACCAGACTTGGAATCTTTTTTATCTATTTCATAAAATAAATTAACTCAGCTAAATCCCAGGACAAGCTCTTTTATTATATATATTAATTGTAAAATGTAATAAATTGGTGAGTGTGATTTAATTTAATGTTTATTTTCTGTTTTTAGAGCAATCTTGTTCTTTTTTACTTCAGGGTTTTCGCTCTTGTTACAATGCGCCGCTTACCTCAGGACTCATACATACACTTTGTTTTATATATTCTGAGAATTTAACGAGTAATCTGAAATGCCTCAATAAGTAAAAAATATAAAATTTTCCTCTTGAAATGCGGAATTTAAAAAATTGCTTATTTTTTAGACCACCTTAAAAATCCAATTTTTAAAAAACCGTATGATTTTTTAGAGACATGCAGGGAATAATTTATATTTCCATAATTCAGGTAAAAATATTTAATTTTTCCCTTGAAATGCGGTATTAAAATTTTTCTTTAGGTAGGATTCAACGAAAGAACAAATGAAGACATGTATTTGATATTTACTATCGTTTCATAATAATTTACTAAATAATCCCATTTATTTCGCCTAAATTAATTTAATGGGTACCTACCTACTTACAGACGTATTATTATACGTCTTTTAAAAATCGGTTTTGGATTTAAATAATTAATGTTTGTTTCATATGTTGATAATAATTATTACATACGTAAAATAGATGTATTTTATTTTCTAATTCAAACGTTTTCGTTATAAAACCATAAACCCAACCATACTTAGGTTTATGATGAAACGCATTAAATCATAAATATACCCCAAACTCACATTTGTTTTAAGACAACCGGCAATAATGCATGATTTTACCGTCGAATTGCGCGCCATCTCATACCGAGTAGCAAAAGTAAGCGAGCCGAAATCGAGCTTTGGACGCTCGCTTGGGCAAGCGAGAGTCCAAATACAATACGTTTTTATACCGTTTAACTGAGCGTCTATTCGGAGTAGTTAGGTTTATGCTAGTACTTAGTTCTCCTAGACTAGTAAAGTAAGACTTAGATACCTAGACACAATGTTGTTAAATTTTGCTTTTGAAATATGAGTATAGGATCCATCAATTTCAAGTAACGCTTCACTAATTTTTGTGAATAACATCTCTTGTAATGATTGAACACTGGGTTTTTGAACCAAGTAGGATAAATGTCAAATTTTGATAAAACTTTCTCAGGTCATTCATTTCGTCCCACAAAATACACAGATTATATTTTTTAAAGTCTTCCATTCTGTGTAGTGTTTTAAATAATATTATTTATTGGATATGCCATCAAATATACCGTCAAAATAGTATCTTAAAAAGTAAGGTTAATGTAATAATTCCATAGCCTCTTATTTGCTTTAAAGAAAATTTTTCATTAAAAAGCAAATTAATTTTGTGTGGCGACCTTAATGTTGACATTTCCAGTGTAAGTGCTGCTCAAGAATCTCTTAGGTCCATTTTCGACTCTTTTGAATAATCATGCATATTAACTAACTCACCAACTAGAATAACTAAAACTAGTTCTAGTACTATAGACTATGTCGTGTCATCTTTTGATCCAGAATGCGTTGACTGTGGTGTCTTTAACTCAGGTTTCTCTGTTCATAAGGCAGTATTAACAGAATTTTCGGTAAAATCCAAATGCAAAATTGCTTCACGCAAATTATGCCATCAAAAATTTTCTAAATTTCAAGCACCTATGCCTAACAACTGACTGGATTTTCCTCTCTGATGATGTCGATACCGAATTTTCTAGATTTATAAAAACTTTATCTACTCTGACCTACTTTCCTCTTATCAAAATTAAACAGCATAAACCCTGGTCAACTAAGAGCTTACACACAACTGGAAATAACATGCGTTCATTATCTCACCTAAAAAAAATACCCGGACAGCGTCTTCTTCCATGATTACGTGAAACTTTACACAAAAGTCTTATCATAAGGCTATAAAAGCTGTCAAGGACATTTATCATAATGACATGGTCTATTGTGAATGACTTAAGAAATAAGACTTCTTCGCCTAGCACAATCGCGAATTCACCTGAGAATCTAAACAATTACTCTGTAAATGTGCCTAAAGATTTAATGAACACCATAACTCCGTCTCATGTTCCCTTTCATATCTAATGTGAATTTATGCAGTTTCTTCTTTACGCCTGTAGCATTTGCTGAGCTTCGCAGTACAATTAAAGACATTAAAAACAAATCCTCATCTGGGAGTGATGGGCTTACTCTGAAATTCTTCTCAAACCTACCGTATGCACATTAAACCATTTTAACTACTTTAATTAACAAGTCATTACAAAATGGGGTTTTTCCAAATTGTCTTAAAACGGCAATAATTATTCCTTTGCACAAAGCAGGAGATAAAGACCAAGCTTCGAACTATCGCCCAATTGCACTCCTTTCCACATTATCAAAGATCATTGAAAGATTGGTTAAAAAAAGCTTCTATCTTTTCTCTCTAAATATAATTCTTACTACCCATCAATTTGGATTTTTAAGTAACAAATGCACAAATGATGCTATGTTTTCCCTCTTTAATGATGTATACTCCAACCTGAGCAACCATCACTCTACAGCAACAATTTACTGTGATTTCTCTAAAGCTTTCGATTGTGTAAATCATAATATCTTAATTAACAAATTGCAGTACTACGGATTCAGAGGAGTGCCTCTCGAATGGTTTAAGTCGTATCTTAACAACAGCTTGTGAGGGTTGGTATGTCGATGTCTTCTTGCAAGCCAATAGATTGTGGAGAATCCCAGGGTTCAGTAATAAGCCCTATTTTGTTTCTGCTGTTTATCAACGACATTGCTTGTCTGGACATTAGAGGTAAAGTCTGTCTCTTTGCGGACGATACTAATTTCACTTGGAGCAAACCGGATATTACGGCGCTTCACAGAACTGTATCTATAGTGACTTAATCACTATTATACCATTGTGCGAATCTAATTTCCAGTGCCACAACGTTTCTAACACTAAAGTTTTGTCATATAAAAAAGTACGTTGCCATCTTTTCTACTTAATGACACCACTATTGACGTCGTTGAATCTGTGAAATTCTTGGGGCCTGATGTGGACAACCATTTAAAGTGGGAACGGTTTTCTGTTTCCAGGGAGCTTAACTTGCCAACTGCTAGATCAGTCTATTATGCTTTTTTGAGTCGTATCTCTGATACGCCCTTCCATTCTGGGGTACGTGTTGTGCGACTTAATTTGAACGTATTTTCAAACTACAAAAGAGAACTCTTTGCTACTTATTGGGACTAAACAGTAGAACTCACTTTAAAATATTTAAAATATTAGCTCTTCCTTCCTTATTCATATTTGAATCCGTTTGCTTAATCCGCAAGCATGTCTCTGCTATTCCAGAAAGGCCATCTCACAACTATCCATTTAGGAATACGGAGCATGATCTTTATCTTCCAACCCCATGCTCATAGGTAGTTAAAGAAGCGCTATACTGTACAATGTAAAAAAATGCACAATTATCTGCCATTTAAAATGAAGTCAATAAAATCTTTTCACGCATTTCGCAGAGCTTTGAGATCATACTTACTGGAGAGAGCCTTATACGCAGTAAACCACTTTTTAATTAATGCTTAATGTTGAGCATCTTAGACACTGGTTTAATGTTTGGTGTTTAGTATTTGATGATTTAATGATTAAATATTTTGATATTTCATATTTTATATATCTAATATTTTAACCACGTACAATTTGCACAATTGTATAAATTTTTGTATAGTTAGGTTTTCCTTTTTCTTTTCATTGTATGTTTCTATTTGTGTTTTTATATGTTTTGTACTCTAGCTCTAGCTTTGTCTACAAATTGTAAAATTTTTTGACAATAAAGCATATTATTATTATTATTATTATTATTATTATTATTATTATTTTTTTAACGAATACTTGACAAACAAAAATTGTAGAATCTTTTATCTTAAACTACAAAATAACGGACCACTCTCCAATCGTTCTAACATTTGAAAACAAAATCATATAACATTTACAGGCAAATAATGTACGAACAAAAAATACATAAATTACTAAAGTTTAAGATACGATCTTAAAAGGGAAACGTGGCAAAGAGTTTATCAAGCTTCAGATCTTGATGAAGCCGTTTCTAAATTTGTTAATATATTGCAATTTAATACCTCCAAAAACACACAAGTTATAAAACACAACTACAAAAACAATGCAAAGAAAAAATGGATTACCAAAAAAATATTACAAGCAATAAACAAAAAAAAAAAACGACATGTACAAAAAAATCTTGAAGAATCCAGAAAATGCACAGTTGAAAAATGAGTACAAAGTTTATAAAAACCAAATAGTGAAAACAATAAAAAATGCGAAACACGATTATGCACAGAGCCTACTTTCAAAAAATCAAAACAAGTCACAGGCATTGTGGAATTGTGTCAATAAAATGTGTAACAAGCCTAACCAAGGAACTCATATTGATAAAAATCGAACTTTCCAACTCCAGAATCATTACAAACATATTTGATATTGCTAATAACTTAAATAATTTTTTTTGTCAGATAGGGGAAGGTTTGTCAAGGGAAATTACTCCACCTGATAATTTTAGGGAAAATGTTGATAGGTGTAATAAAAGTCTATTTCACTTGAGAGAAACCTCAGAACAAGAAAATAAAAAAATAATAAGTTCTCTTAAGTTAAAAAAATCTCCTGGACCAGATGGAGTTCGCTCGGAAACACTTAAAGAAATTGTAAATGAGGTATCGCCTATTTTAGCATATTTAATTAATTTAAGTTTTAGAATAGATGACATTCCGAAATCTTAAAAGCTAGGAGAAGTTAAACCCTTATTTTAAAATAGATCAAAAACAGAAATGGGTAATTACAGACCAATTTCTTTAATTTCTAATATATCGAAAATTTTTGAAAAAATATTAAACAACGAATAGGAAAATTTTTGGAGAAACAACAAATTTTATCGTTATAACAATACGGTTTTAGAACCGGAAAATCTACCGAAGACGCAATATTCGACTTAACAACGAACATTTATAAAAGTTTAGATCAAAAACCACCATCTCTGTATGTCTTTGTGGACTTGACAAAGGCCTTCGACACAGTTTATCATCAAAAACTAGTTTACAAACATGATCAAATTGGCATCAATGTCCTAAATGTGTTTAAAATTTATCTAAACGGCGGACGCCAATACGTTAAAATTGATGGCGTGAGAAGTGAGCTTGAAGCTGTTACTTGTGGCGTACCGCAGGGGACAGTTTTGGGCCCACTGCTTTTTACTATTTACATAGACAATCTTTTGAAACAAAATGGACAGGGGAAAATAGTGAGTTTTGCAGATGATACAGCCATTTTCAGGAAAAAATTGGAATGAGGTAAAAAATAAGGCTGAAAACGACTTGGGGTTTATACTTGCAGTATGGTTTCAAGGCAATAAACTGACCTTGAACCAGTCCAAAACGAGGTTTTTAATATTTTCTTTGTACGCAAAAAATCTTCCCAATTTTCGTTTTCTGAATATAGGAGAAAATGTGATTATCTCAAGTATTGACTCAATTAAATACTTGGGAATCATGATTGATAAACACTTGAGGTGGGATAAACAAATCAAAAATATAATTTCAAAGACGCGATATTTAATAATACGTTTTTCGCACCTTAAATTTTACTTAAAAGCAAGTCAAATGAAGACCTTGTATTACGCGCTGGTTCAATCTCAGCTTAATTATGGGATTGTTGGTTGGGGTGGAGTAAGGGATTGCTATTTGAAGAACCTAGAAGTAATCCAAAAATGGATATTAAAAGTTATTTTAAACAAAACAAAACTTATCCTAGTAACATTTTGTTTAAAGAAGCAGGTGTGCTTGATTTGAGGCAGCTTTATTTTTTGAAGGTATTGATGCTGGTAAACAAAAACAAAATACAATTACAAATGGTTACACACGAAAAAAACACTAAGTACAAAAAAGATTGCATGGTAGTTCCGGGTAGTAAAAAAGATATTGGCTACAGGTTGAGCGACTACTTAGCGCCAAAATTTTATAACCTTTTGCTAAAAGAATTAAAAGAAATTGTTTGCCAAGGGTCATTTAAAGGTAAATTAAAAGAATGGCTGTTGCAGGCGGACAGGGCTTTTATACGAAGTGTGTATACATAGAGTCATTTGTTTAGACATATAAAAAAAAGAAAAAGAAAGGAAGGAAGAAAAGGAAAAATTCTTTAAACTTAAAAAATATTGTGATGTGATTAGTATAGTATAAAAACTTTGAGTAGATTTCCTGATTGTGACTTTTCCAAGATTGTGACCTTCCATTCCAAAAATATGTCTCCTATTCCCGAATGTGATTTGTGACAATTTTTAACCAAACAGTGACCTTTAGCAATAACAAGTGATAAGTTTGCTTAAATGTGTATTTCTTATTTTTTGCAGGTACAAAGGTATACTATGATTTTAATTATTTTATTTTTGGGAAATAAACTATTTTTATTTAATATTATTTATTTAACACAGATTTGTTGATAGCTAATCGCATACATTAATTTTGACGAAAAAATGTTCGTTTTATGCAACTAAATTCCTAGGAAGGTATTTCTTGGACACAGAAACCCAATATAATTACAAAATGAAAAAAGAAATGGTTCTATCTGGAATATTTTGCAAAAAATATATTTTCAGCTTATTTGAGGGGCAAAACTTGAATTAAAATAGACTCTTTAAGGTTCTGTTAATTTATTTTTAATTATTTCATGTAGCTAAAATTCAAGAAAGACATTTCATTTGAGCCATAAATATCTAACGAATTCTTTGCAAAATATAGACACCTGACAAACAAGAATTATAAAAATACAGCCTTCCATTCACTGTAGTAATACAGATTTTTTGATAGATAATAGAATACATTATCCATGACGAACAATGTCTCGTTTTAGTAAAGTCCTAGGATCAGCGTCGGATTGTGTACGTAAGGACCTACCGGGAAAATATGTATAGGGGCCACAAAGATGTGAAAAGTTTAGTATGTACCCTCCGTGCCGGACGCCGCACATAAAATGTTATAAATTTGGTGTTAAATAATATTTGTAAAAAAATAAGATATTGGTAGCCCAAAAATAATTTTTGGAATCCCACAATTAAAAAACTAACTAACCAAAATTACTAGGCGCACAAAAATCAACATAAAAATTTTGCTATAAAATATGAGTGTTGCAAATAATAATATTAACAAACTTACTAAACAAAAAACTTTAACATTAGAAAATTTTAAATTAAAAATTACGTAGAAAGTTTCCTTAAGTTTTTAGCTAAAGTATCCGATTGTAAAACCCAGAGTAAATTTCCACTAAATTCCATTCAACGCTCATGACGAGGAATAATTCCGGTTATTTGCTTGTAGATGTTGGTGTACCGAATGTAAGATTGTATTTAGGCCTCTTATGTTGCAGACATCTATTCTAAATTGGTTCGGTATCTTTGCTGTCTTCCGGAATATTTTGATTCAGGAAGCACCAGCATGTCCATATATTCCTACTGTGGAACCCGGAACCATCAGCGCGGAAGCGGAACGGGATTCGGAAAAACCACTTAGCGCTTCCCAGTTCTGGTGGCTGTCTTAAGCTATTTAATATTATTTCAAACTTACTAAAAACCCTTTCGCAGCAAACTTGAGTGCAGGGAGAGTCAATAGATTTTATAGGCGACACACAAATTAATATTCAAACAGCAAACATATTTTTTTGAGCAAGCAATGTTTTCAAAAAACGCTGAAACACGGTCTCTGATTTTGAGTTTTTCACATTTTTCAGTTAAATAAAAAAAAATTCCTAACCCCCTAACCGCTCGTTACCCCAACTTTTCTTTTTCAAACGGAAACCAATGTCTAGTGGGGGCTCGTTGAAAAGCACATGAAAAATCCAGCCATACCAGATAAACAAGTTTTATGTTTGCAATAACCAGGTTTTTTTTTAATTTATAAATTAAAACGTTTTTATAAAATTAAACTTTATTAAATGCTATTCACAGGTGATTTAATGCCGCAAATGCTGAAAATGTCCTCCATTTACTGTCTGACATTCTCCTAGGCGGTAGTAAAAGCCGTCCACAGCATTACGAACGAGTTCAGGTGGTATATTACGTATGTCCTCCGTGATTTTGTGCTTTAGAGCTTCAATAGTGTCCGGTCTATCCTATACAACTCTTTCTTTGAAATATCCCCAAAGAAAATAATCTAGAGGCGTTAAGTCCGGGGATCTTGGTGGCCATTCAATTGTACGGCGTCTCCCAATCCAACCATTTGGAAACATTTGATCTAAGTACCTGTAAAAATTAATACCAAAATGTGGAGGAGTGCCATCTTTTTGGAACCAAATTCTTTCATCATGTATATCTGGATCTATTCTATGAGGAAAAATCTGAGCTAGCGCAGGTATCAGTTCGACTGTTAAGAACTCTTGTTAGGGTCCGGCCGTAAGGTTTTCTTAAAAAAAAATTAACCCAAAATTCTATTGTTGATAATACCTGCCCATACATTAACTTTTTGAAGGCGCAGCATATGCGCTTCTGATATACCGTGTGGATTTTCCTGAGACCAAAAGCGATAATTGTGCCTATTAATCACTCCACTTAAATAGAACGTAGCCTCATCCGAAAAAAATATATCCAGTGGAAGTCACTGTTGTCGTCACACCGTCTAATCATTTCCTCACAAAATTCCAAACGCCTATCATAACCATCTTTCAATAGCTCTTGAACAAGACATACCTTATACGGATGATATTTCTCTTTTTCCAAAAACCTTCGAATTGTAGTTCGAGGAATATCCTGACTACGAGCTAATGAAACCATTGAAGTATGAGGATTTTCAGCAATTTTTAATGCTATGTCCAATTTTGTATCGTCATCCAAAGCAACTGTCCGACCAGATTTGGGCAAATCACGTACTGTACCGTGTTCCTCAAATTTGTGAAATATTATACTAACTGTCCCTTGTGAGATTTGGTTTTCGGGATATTTTGCATTAAATAAATCACACACTTCACGTTGACTTCTTATGTTGTCCCATAGTATCAAAATTTCGATACGCTGCCTTTCCGACAATACCATTGTGATTTTAAAATTTTGGTTTTTGACACGATATTAATAATCAGACTTCCGCAGTAAGTAAACAATTAAGCAATTTTCAAAATTGCCAAAATCGATTTTTTGAGTTACATGAAAAATTTAACCAATTGAATGCACATTACTCTTCTATTATTTTTCTCTACTTTAGGTCAAAACCGTAAGATAGACTATAACATTTTTCACGCTGGGAAAACAACAATTATTATTCTTTGTTTAAATTGTTCAAGCATTAATTAATTTATTCTACAATTCTAAAGATTGCTTTATGTCTGTCTATTCAAGGGCGTAATCATTATTAATGGAAGACTTTTTTTTAATATTACAGCCTCATTAAGTATGTCAGATATATCAAAAATTAAATTCTAATTAAGCGTTTTGAAAAAGAGATATACGGAAGCGCTGAAGGATCATGATGATATATTTTTTTAACTCGACCGGTCGACTTATTATGGCTACTTATTTATGTCGACATATTTATCTCGACTTATTTATGTCGACTTATTCATGTCGAATTATTTATGTCGACTTATTTATGTCGACTTATTTATGTCGAATTATTTATGTCGACTTATTTATGTCGACATATTTATACCCTGGAATTGATTGCCTATGGCTCCACAAATGATTAAATTTGGTTTAAATTGTTATAGAGCCACTTCGGCCCAGGCTCAAGGATGTAAACTGCACAAGTGCAAGTTTAGTGACCCTAATGAAATGTGTACCTATATTTCTCCGATTCGATATCAAGTCGGATATCGTTTTCAAGAAAAGCAAAAAACTAAAAATGAAAATGGCTAGCAAATACAATAAAACAGTAAAAAGCTCTTGCAGATTGTCAGGCTTTGCAAGAGCTTTTTACTGTTTTATTGTATTTGCTAACCATTTTAATTTTTAGTTTTTTGCTTTTCTTGAAAACGATATCGACTTGATATCGAATCGAAGAAATATAGGTACACATTTCATTAGGGTCACTAAACTTGCACTTGTGCAGTTTACATCCTTGAGCCTGGGCCGAAGTGGCTCTATAACAATGCAAACCAAATTTAATCATTTGTGGAGCCATAGGCAATCAATTCCAGGGTAAGAATGAATCCTACACAACAATATAGAACATATTTATATCGACATATTTATGTCGACTTATTTATGTTATGCATTAAACTATCATTAAAACAGGTGCAGTGGCAGAGTACCATAATAATCGCACTATCTAGGTACCACTACCGTACTTTTATGTTCAGTTCCCGTATCTGGACAATAATAAAAACTGATAGCTTTACCTTTTGTTCCCTCATTTTTAACAATTGTTCAGTGGTTAATCCTTTGCCTCTAAGGAACTCTTCCATTTCTTCTATGTCTGCGTCATTGGCATCCATTGTTACAATTTTGCAGCCAAACCACTTCCTTGAAAATACCTCACTAAACCTATAAAAGCGGCATACACACATAAATAAGACGACATAAATAAGTCGACATAAACAAGACGACATAAATAAGTCGACATAAATAAGTCGACATAAATAAGTCGACATAAATAAGTCGACATATATGGCAGGAACGTCAAACTGGTGAGAGGAGTTTGATTACGGGGAGTGA
>MU188884.1:0-19266 GCA_016904865.1 Pissodes strobi
CAGCGGCTTTTCTGCAACACTAGCGCCATCTGCAGATTGCAGCTTGACCGCCAGATAGCAAGGCTACCTCGGACATAGCGGCGTTCGTCAAAAAGATTTTTTTATGGCAGTAGCACATCTTATATTGCCCGACGAGCGGTGTGTGTGCGAAGATGTTGATTGACACGGTTCGTGAATAGTTAGTTAGGGAAACAGATGTCCTGGGAGCATATTCGCATGTAACAGGCAAGATAGCATTTAGTCAGATGTCGTGACTGTTACATAGAATCAACAAAGTCTTCAATTATTTTAACACTTCATGCATGGCCCTCCGCTCGCTTCGCTCGCTACGGGGGCTCAACAAACAGAAACTCACCAAGTGCTAACCAAAACTAACCCAAAAAAAATAAATTAAAAATGTTGGGTTAGTTTTGATTAGCACCTGGTAAGTTTCTATTTGTTGAGCCCCCGTATAGAGAGGGAAGCGAGCGGAGGGCCATGCATGAAGTGTTTAAATAATTGAAGACTCATTTGTTGATTCTATGTAACAGTCACGACATCCGACTAAATGCTATCGTGCACGTCATATATGAAGAAACGTTCGGCATAGTCGAATGGACATCTTGCTTGTTACATCCGAATATGCGTCCTGGGAGTGAGTTCCACAGTGATGCAGTGCGCCAGACAAAGGAGTTCTTATAAAGCGATGTTCTAGGTGTTTCCAGTTGTACGACGAACCGGTGTGCTCTTGCCGATTATCGTGACTGTCTGACAGGCGTTGTCAGGGGCGGGATAAGGCGGGCCAAATCCTGGGAATACCTGCCGTAAAAGTATTTGTAAAACAGGGATTTCTCGGTCACATGTTTGCGGTGTTTCAGACTATCCAGATTCCGGGTCAACTCCGGGTCACCGACGAGACGCACAACTCTCTTCTGAACGGAATCCTGTAGCTTTAGGGTGTGCTCTGGCGTGGTACCCCAGATGTGTGAGCAATATTCTAAGCACGGTCTTATTTGCGCTTTGTAATGGAAGAGCAACTGCTGCGGTGTATACATTTTTTGTTGCGAAATAGCGTACCAAGCTTCTGGGAGGCTGATTTTGCGACGTTAGCAGCGTGGTCATGCCAGGACATATTGCTATTGACCGAGACCCCCAGTAGTCCGATTGAATGAAGATGAAGGGATGGTCGATCCTGCCATAATGATATCATTGCCCGCCGTATGGTAAACGTGGCTGCTTGGATGATTTTTCAATGTGCATTTGCATTCATTCATCGGAATAAAAGAGACATTCATTCGATTACACTATTCCTTTGTATGTAAAGTGTGGCAAACTTATTTGGAACAGCGACGTCTGAGAAGCAAAGAGAGGAAAAATGACTTGTAGCCAATCGCCTTGATGCACTTTGTCACGAGGACGAGGGGAACTTGACGCACTTGTTGCCGGATGTATCGAGCAAATAGATATAAATGTCGCAAATCTATTTAAATTGATAATGTGTAAAATAGATTAAGAATTAAAGTTGAAGTAATAGTAAAGTTCCAGTTTGGATATTACTTTTTATTTTCAATGAGTTAGTGAGTATATTAAATTATGTGTTTATCTAAATAATAGGTATAAATATTAGTTCTCAAAAAACTACTCGACAACATCGCCAATTTTTTGCCCGCATTCTTTCCGCTGTTCCAGTTATACTTGCCACACTTTATATATTCGTCAAATATTTCACTTCATACATGGCCCTCCGCTCGCTCCGGGGGCGTAACCAAACAAACCTAACCCAAACTAACCCAAGACATTTCCAAATGAAGAAAAGCAAACTAAAAAATATTTGCATTTTCTACTGACAAATTTAATTTTTTTTTTATTTCCGGCATGCATTGGGTTAGTTTGGGTTAGTTTTGTTTGGTTGCGCCCCCGAAGCGAGCGGAGGGTCATGCGTGAAGTGGAATATTAAATATACTTAAGTAGTAAACAACACTGTTATTCCCCATAAGAAAATGTGCAACTTTTGGAAACACTGCGCCAGGCCCCCGGTGTCGGTTACTAAAATTTCATTATTTTCACGTTACAATTTCAATATTTTCACGTTACACCTGGGAAAGTCGTAGCGGAAGTTTGCCCTTCTAGGGCAATTTAGGCTCAAAACGCGGATATTTTTTCGGCTCAAATGTGGCGAATCCTCCGAATTTTACTCTATAGGACACCCCTTTTCTAGCGAAAAAAAAAGAAAATTTGCAAAATCGACACAACCTATATATATTCAGACCATATTGCCTAACTTTTAATACAAAAATTGAACGCTAGAGAATTTATATGAATTAGCTACGAAAAACCGTTTTTTTTTCCAAATTAAGCGACGTCATCAATGACGCAAATATACAAAACCTTCGGGAAACGAACTCTACTTAGTACTACAACATATTTATGTAATACATACAACAAATATCATAGAATACTATCCTTATTATAAAAATGAGATATTATTATATGACATATTTTGTACTATAAGACTATAATATAAAAAAAAACTGTAATTAATTTTAACGTCTTAAACTAATCAATATTATCAATAATAATATGGTAAGAATAACCTAGTGCGCCTATGGGAAGGCAAGATGTTTTACGTGCTAGTCCTCTACCCCCTTCAGTCGTCGTTAAGGTTCACTCGCTTGGCGCACTATACACCCGAGGACGTTTTAAAGAAAAAATTATATTACGCGTACTTTATTATATTGATAGCAACCAATTTAAGCCCGTCTGTTCTTAGAATGTGACCGTCTGCCGAAATTTTCTTTATACGTCTTCGTTACTTACACAACAATAATAATATTCTGTCAAAAAAATTGAAGGTAACTTGTGAGGAAGTTGACGGCGTTTTTTGATATTATGGTAAACGCTTATTTTAAAAATTTAATTATTTAATTAAAAAAAAATTCGCAAACCTTTAATCCAAATAGGTCACTTTCTATACGCTAAAGTTTGCAATTAAAGTCAAGATATTTTTCTTTAACTTTTCAACTTTAAACCCGTCTGATATTTGAATACGACCGTCTGCCAAAGTTTTCTTTTTTAACTTTGATAGTAATATATTTAGTAATATTTTGCCACAAAAATAACGGCGGTAACCCTTGAGGAAGTTCATGGCGTTTTTTTGACATAATTGACCTCGTCTGCTTCGAAATAGCGATCACTTCCAACGGCAGACGCCCTCGATTTCAATTTTGTTAAGATCTTAGGCCATTTTCATAAAACATTTATGCTGGTAATAATTGGGTAGATATGAGCTATTTTAATTTTTTTTGTTTAAATTTTAAACTAATAAAGCGACCACTCACACCCGGCAGACGGACAGTTTTAAAATTATAACCTAAAGGAGTACAAACATGTCAATTCACACCTTTGGTAACTTATGAGGTAGCTGTTTTTACTGCCAGCTCTCAAACTATACAATTCCTGTGTCCGATTCTTCAGCTTTGATGCAAAGCTGTCCAAAACGTGGTAAAGTTTTTAAAATTTACTTTACCGGACCAGTTTCGAGGCTTTAAAACGAACGTCTAAATATCATCTCTGAAGTCGATAATCTACCTTCAAGTTACAAATTTAGGCTGTTTAGATGATATAAGATGTATGATAAATAAGTTACGCTTTGCACCCAGGTTTCATTGTTCAAGTGTGCTACAAGATGGTGCTTTTCTTTGATGTCTAAGAACAGTTTTAGTTTGTTTCTAAATTCCAAAACACGACCAACAACATTTCCTTTTTATAACCAACGAACATCAGTGAAGAAAAGGAAACCTTCGTGATCATAAACCATGTATCGGCATAACACTATATCTTTTATAATTAACAATTGTAATCAAAAAGTCAAGCCCTTCTTGCAAATACTTTGGAGAAATTTTAGTAACAAAGGCAAATCGAGGAATCATGCAGTGTAATTTCTTTGCTTGGGGTGCAGGGTGCAAGCTTTTTAACTTTTGACTGAAAGCCCGACCTCGTTCCAAGCATGGCTAGTGCTCCATCGGTGCACTCTCCACACAAGTTTTCTATTGTAATTTGTTCCTCCGCCGAGTGCCGACTTCGCCCAACTACTAGTGGATAATATCGCCAAAATTTCCATATTCGTATCGGCGTTTATTGTATTCTTGCGCGGGTTCCTAGATCAGGATTTGCTATCTCGTAGTATTGAATGCATGTAATTTCAGCATCTGAATAATTTTAAGTTTATAGTTTACATCCCCTGCACTCCCTAAAAGAACCATTGCGATCCAATTGAGGGTCGCGACCCACCGGTTTGGAACCACTGATTTAGACTACTATGCCAGTTGTACTCAGATGAAATATTAATCTACCCCAATCACAGAGACACAGAAGTTTTTTTTTAAAGGAGTTAGTTGATTAATACTTCAGATTTTTGGGCTTATATCTCCGATAAAACATGATTTACACTTATAAGTATTCTACGTGTTGTATGTATCATACGCATAATTGTTCATAACCAGGTCATTTCCATGGTCAAAAGAGTGCTTAAGAAATTACACTTTCTGAATAATTATTAACTGCAGAATATGAAAGTAATTTTTACTAAATAAGCGATATCACGTGCGACGGGACACTGTTTATTGGCAGGCTGTTATGGGCAGAGGGTTGGTTTTAAACATTATTGCATAACTTTTTACTTTTGCATTACTAATATCTGTAAGAGTGCATTCAGAAATAGATATAAACTTAGATAACATCAATCTTTATGGTGAACATTATTTTTCAGATAAAAAGCTCAAAACCCAATTTTCATCAAACTCAGTGGCAAACCAGAAAGTTTAAGTATTCCTAAAGCTTTACACATAACAGCTTGCCGATGAAGAGTTGCCATTTGCACGGACTTTTCATACAAAAAAAAAGCATACCGCAGCACTCTCATTTAACTTCACTGAAAATTCCTTGGCATCTTCTGTCGATAACATATTATGTATAAGAATTATTCAGAAAATTCATTTCCTTGAAAACTTTCCATCCATTTCCAATAGATTATTTGTCAGTTCAGTCCATTATAACTCTAAAAGAAAATTCCAATTTAAATTTGGTATTACCCATTCAACAGATACGAAATTACATCCATAAGTTAATAAGTTTGTGGTAAATATGTTATCTCCAGATGGTATAGGCCAGTAGCCGATCAATCAAATCCTGAACAGGTATATAAGCTCTAAAGCCAAAATAAATAAATAAATTCGCCGCTGTTTTTCATGTCAGCCAAATCATTTTCAAATCGGATGGACAGTGCATTAAAATTAGTTTTATTTTCAGGTCGCGAACGGGAGCGGCTAAGCTAGGGCTTCGATAGAAAAAATGTTTACTAGCTGAAAAGGTTAGAATTGCTCTAAATTAGTTTGAATCGATAAGAATAATATAATTTTAGACATAGAAGAGTATGGTGATGTTTTAGACTAGCTCTAATTTTTTGGCTAAGAGGCCCGGTTATTCATATTGTACGGAAACTCGGCTAGCATTGGGCACCTTTTGCCTTCCAAAAAAGCAGGATCTCGTCCTTAAAATAGTTTTATTAGATCTACGTTATAATAATTGTATGATTTGTTGGACCCGTTAACATAATATATCTATTTCATTCTTAAAACAATATTTTATTTGAATAAATTCGTGCTTAATGCAGCAATGCTACTTCTGGATAGGGCGCATTAGGTCAATAAAGAGGTACTTTGGGAAACGCCTAAAATATATATAAACACGTAGGTAATTACCTACTTGCACACAAATAATGTTGATTGTAACACTATTTGTCAATTCGTCAACAATCGGTCCATAGGCCAGGTTTCACTCAGCGGTTTTAACAATAATTAAAGGCGTGGGTCGAAGAGTTGGCAGTTAGGTAAGGTGCTACTAAACTTATAACTAGGAATACATCAATGAGTTTTGCACATTGAAATAAGGGCAGCAAATTTTAGAAACATTCCCTAGATACGAATATTGAGAAATTTAGAAGCAAAGGGTAATAATGACAGGCACTTTTGACACGAACTTACCAAAGTAAACATCTGAATTTACTATTTATCAAATCTTAAATGCTTTCATAAACACTCTAAAAACGATTAATTAAGTTGATATTATGGTATCGCCTATAAACTAATCAGAAGATTTGTACCTATATCGTTTAGATTATCAGACTACTAAAACAATTTAAACTAAGTTTTAAACTATGGTATATATCCTTAAGATTACCTAATTACTGTTGGGAAAAAGTTAAGGTTCTGACCAATCGCAGTTAATTTAAAATACCAAAAATAAGCAGAATTTACTAAACAAACTAATCTATCTTAATCCCATGACAACGATAATATCATTATATCAGTAAGTAGTTAATAAAGATATATTAAATCAGTGAAGTCAAAATATATATAAATCCAGCTGGCAATTACCTACAGAGAAATACGAAGTGAGCTCAGTTCGATTCCGGTATTAAGGCGAAAAATTGAAGTTTGGGCTAGATGAAACAGTTTACTGCCATTAGGCTTACTGCCCATTTCAGTAAAAAATAAATCAATTATTATCATAAGAATATATAAACTCTCCACCTAAGATAATATCAGCCATGATAATGAATAAAATAAGTATCTTCAAGGAAAATATGATAAGAAACAGGAATAAATATGCTACACATTATTAGATAACCCAAAGCTATTTATCGGTAAGCTCAAAAGACATTTAACGGTAGTTTCGAAAAAGATAAGGTAAGGTATGGTAACTAAAATAAGTAACTATAGGGCTTAATTGTATGCCATTGTCATATGGGCATATGGAGTGGAATTCACTGGCAGTGTTTGGTGGCTATTTCCTAACTCATACGGCTACCTGGCTAGCCCCAATTAGAGCTTTATCGCTTGCTCTCAAGCTGCATGTCACGCCATGTGGGTCAGCATCACTTCGACAAACTGGCAAGAATGATCCTTG
This sequence comes from Pissodes strobi, assembly GCA_016904865.1. Classification (NCBI taxonomy): domain Eukaryota; kingdom Metazoa; phylum Arthropoda; class Insecta; order Coleoptera; family Curculionidae; genus Pissodes; species Pissodes strobi. Next base: position 6,946 of record MU188884.1, read on the forward strand.
AGAAACTCGCTAGGCTAGTGGAAGACCGAGCGGAGGAAGGACCCTAGTTAAATTGTAAATAATTTTAACTACCTACTATAGAAACACAAATATATAACATACCTTTTGAAAAGGGTAACTTCAGTTTACATAAACTTCTTTTACGAAACGATATTACCTATAATATGAGAAAATATTAATGGCAGAGTGCTTGCCAATTTATCTCATGATAAATAATAAGAATGATAGACCTGATGGTCAAAATTACAACGGTAATATCTCGACTGTGAAAAATTATCTTTTCTCTACCTACACGTTCATCGCTCGGAAGGGAAGACCACGGTAATAAGATATCTTAGATATCCGTCAAGAGATCATTCGGAAATGAGGGATGACTAGGAACACTTCTACCGCCTTGGGTACGTTCCCATATTCCCAGGTATGTAATAGTTTATGTTTTAAATTTTAAGATATAAATTCTAAGTTCAGAATAGGTATGTTAAGTTCTAATGTAAGGTAAAGGGAATATCAACCACACAAATCTACCAGTAAAAGGAAGGAAACTATATTTCTGAGTTTGGTAGCATTTACAACGCTACAGCAGCGTACCAAAAATTGAATGTTGGACATGCTTGTACACGCTGTCGATATAGCAAGTGTCAATGCAAAGCTCGAATATAAGAAAGACGGAACTTTCTTAGGCGTCAATGAAAAAGACGCGTTGCACCCTTTACCTTTCAGAGGTTATTTAGCAGAGGTTCTAAGGCTAATCCTCACAACTTTTCGAACCCGAACCAAAAGATAAATAGAAAAAACGTAACATAAGCTGACTATTAGAGAAAGTGAGATTGGATGGATTTATTCACGTTCCGGGAATCGATGAGGAAACATATTCAAATTGGTGCAAACGTATATTTGGGTATTTCGATACAAAATAATTGTATTTTCGCCCATATCATTCGTCACAGGGTTTTGCATGGTTGACGCAGATATTAGTCGCGGCTCGTGAGTTTATTGGCAAGTGGGTCAAATCTATGGACAGAGGCGCATGCCAGATAGCGCCGAGGTCGAAAACTTTTCGGGGTGCGACGCCCAAAGTGTTTTTTTCTTTATTATGAATCTTTGTACGTACCTGCTCTGAACAAGCTATAAATAATTATAAATAAAACTAAAATACTTAATAATATTCCAAAGATAAGTCTCTCAACTCTTATGTAGTTATGTGTTTGTAAATCAAATGGATTCTTCATTCTTCTATCCATCTGTTTGGTGAAATGATCAATCACTAGCTCATGTAAATTAAAGGTTTTTCAATACTTAACATTGCTAAAGTACTCAACCTTGACTTCCCCATTCCTCATTGTATTTCTTAAAAAAGGTTTGATTCTTTTTAGGGTTCTCTGTTCTCATTGGAATAGTACATAAAATCTCTACTTGACTCATGAATTCAACGTAGCAACTAAATTTCATATAAGTTTTTGCAAACGCAATGCGTATATCAATATCAGCCAATAAATATTAGTTTTTCTTTGTCTAACCCGTAACCCAAATGTCTTGCAATCTAATATTTTATTCCTCCGAGCGGTTCGAGTGGGTTTTCATAAAGATCAAGCAGCATGCGGCCTGCGAGCGCCAAGAGCGCTATCATTGGCCGGCCGTCGACAATTTCGTCAACTATGTGTCTCTTTTTAACTCCCTAGAAAGCGCGTATCTACGCGCTCCGTCTTAGTTTCGGTTCCCTAATTGCCGTAAAAAGCCATAAGGTGAATTTAAAATACGGCCGTGCATCCAGCATCAACTGAACAAATTGGGGAGTTTTCGCATGAAAATGCATCCGCACTTTTTAGATAATAATCAGCTGATAATAAAAAAATACAATTAAATTAAAATTAGGTGGGTCATTGACCAAATGACCTTATTGAGAAGCCGCGCCTGGCAGATATACAAGGTTTTTTAAATGATATATTTTTATTTTTATACATTAAAAGCAGGAAAGCTGTAATATATTACGTTATTTCGCTAAAATTGCCATGTTTATTATTCCTATAAATTAGTAATCTTGTTCACAATGTCCTAAATTGTAAACATGATATAGCCCACCTTTCCCTTAATTTGTGGTTTGATTTCAAATAACAATACAAATACAAATACAAAATACTAAAACCGTTTATTTCCTTGACATGTACAACACGTGTGGAAAACGTCAGAACAGCGAGTAAAATACCCGTGCCATAAACTAAATATAGATGATTACAATTTAAACAAAGAACAGCAACAGCATACTAAAGAAAATATAACAGCTAGAACAAGTTTCTACATTCAAGATATTGTTCTAAGCTATAAAAGCTGTGTCCAAGTAACATTTCTTTTACTTTTTGATTGAAGACTTGAATGTTTTTTATTGTTTTCACTTTAGGAGGTAAATGATTATAGAATTTTAGAGTTAAAGCTGTACCGCTATTCGCCATTCATTCTAAGTTATGTTGTGACACACCCATAGGTGTGACGTAAATTATAATTGATCGCCCTATCAGGAAAAATTGTATATGAATGTGGCCTTTTTCCTAACATGTAATCCATAAGAAAGAAAATACATTGTAAACTTGTAATTCCTTGAATAGGTCCCTATTCGAATGTAACAGAAGCTTGAAAAGCATTGTTCTTATGATACGCTTCTGAAGAATCAGAACACTGTCAATCTGTGGTGAGCCACCCCAAAATATAATGCAGTAATTTATTCTTGAATAAATATGTGCATAGCAGTATGTCCTAAGAATATCAACGGAAACAAAGTGTCTGAGGTAAAACAAAACATAATTTTTTGATGCGAGATTCTTGCAGATGTCCTCGACGTGAGTCACCCATTTAAGCTGAGCATCCAAGTGTAGCCCACTCGTATGTGTCACTCGTTTCTAGTGGATAGTTGTTCCATTGGTGTAAACACATAGGCTATAATCAATTCCGGCATAAACCAGACTTCGCGCAATATTCACGTTGACAGAAAGGTTTTCATCATTTTTGGTGAATATTTTTATATTAGTGTCATCCGCAAACTGAGAAACAGAATCGTCGGGAAAGCAATCTATTAAGCTATTTAAAAACAGAACAAATAAGATCGACCCCAAAGTTCCTCCCAGATCCAAAACTTGCGGCTGCGTTTCAATTCTAGAATTGAAGAAGTTGACCCATACTTTTTGGTTCCTATCACATCCATCACCCAAATAAATTGTGAACGAATGGGTTAATGTAGGAACCAATACGGCAAACTGCTTAATGGAGCATATTTTAGAGTTTACTAGCAGGCTTTGTATACGTGATTTTGGTATTTTCAAACTTTGACATGCTAAGAATGCGCTCATTTTTTATTATTGATTTCTATTAAAGCTTACTTACGCTTAGCCTGGAACGTAAATAGTTAGAGAACATCTAAATTTAGGGGGGCCGCTGAAATAGCTCGCCGCAGGCGCCGATGGAGGTTGGGCCGTTGGCGGAAAATTTTTGGGGGCGCCACGCCCAATTTTTACCCAAAAGTCGTTAAAATCGTTGAAAAACACGCCTCAACGAAACAAATCATTAAAATTCTAGACTCTTCTGGACAAGCACCTTACTCATAAGCACAAATAAAATACAGCTTTTTTATAACGTGGAGCATTAGATAACAGAGCAACTTCTAGCCAGACATTTAGGTTATCGGGGGATATCTTAGTTAGCATAGCGCATTCGCCCAGTAAGGCCCCGGCCTGTCTTATTTAGAGCTGTGGCGACCCTCCCAGATAGGTTACACCCTTGTTAGATCGGAGGCACTCTATTTTTGGACACCTCAACATGTCGAGCATACGCTCTCTTGAAGGCTCCGACTATCACACACAAATATAAAATGGCAGCTGTGAGCCGAACTTAGCAGACACAGACAGAAATAATCCCACTGGAACATCTGGTTCCTTCCGGCCTGGTTACCGCCGTGAATGGAGATTTCTTCTGACTGGGACACCCGATTCTTTCTCGGGGAGAAACAACGGTCACTGATCGATAGCCACGTGCTCACCCAATGACAACAAAAGAGCCACTTCAAAACGAGTGTTGACTCGACGGAAGATGATGGATAACTAGCTACGGTCCCTGCGCAGTGCGGATACCGCGAATTGACGACTGGGCTGGGGCGAGCGGGCTCAGTGTTGCCAGCAGCGTCTATTCATAATAGATTTTTTTATGCACTATTTAAGTTCTGCTTGTGCCTGTGCAGCGTATGTTTTTACAAGAGGTTTAAAAATTAAGCTTTATTCATTTTCGGAAATACGAACGTTTCTATATTTTTCTCAAACACGTTTAGGATGGGCCATTGGAGGGGGGGGGGGCAGACACTAAACAAGGGCCACGGCCCCCCTGGCCCCTCCTGTCTATGTCCCTGCACTTAGCTGGGCTGGGCTCGCTCTAATGAGCCTTCAACTTCTTTGGGATGAACTGGTTTGTTTAAACATTTAATTTCAAATTCTTCCTGTTGTCTTCTTTCTTTTTCAGAAATCAGAAAAAAAAATCCTGGAACAAATATACGTTTCCTTGTAATACCAGTGTTGATTAGTGTGCTTTATATGCGTGTACTGATTTACCTTGATATTTGATATAGGTACGAGGTACTTAAAAATTACTTTTTTTAATACTATCATATCGCCTATAATTATAAATATACTTAGATTATCACAAACATAACATAATTATGCCGTGTATTTTATTCTGCACATTTTAATATTTCTCTAAAAAGATGAAATGCCTTTTGCTTTGGAGCGCAAACGAGTACGTCAAAAAGCATAACGGAAGTTTTAAGGAAAAGCAGATCTTTGACAATTTGCAATTTAAATCTGAGTGTTGCGCTCTGATTTTTATAGGAAATAGCAACTGGAATAGAAATGAGATCCCTTATCAATCAACTTATCGAATTCAAAAGAGATCGCAAACAGAGAGTTTCTGTGTTTTCAAGAACATCTAAGCAAAATGTTTTTGTGCTAGGTACTTCAAATGAAGTTATAATATAAAATTATGACTTATTTATTGATTTATTCAATTTTCAAGACGAAAATGGAATCGCAGATGGTTTTAAAATGTTTCATGAACTGTAAAAGATTAGATTGCTCTATTACAATTTTGAATGTCAAATACAAGTTTGTTGATTTGTGAATTCTCGGATGCCTGCACTTTGCTGAGTAACATATTTGGTTGCAGAATTTAAAAAGCAAATAAGAACGAAAATGGTAAGGCGTTTAAAAACAGACTAATATTTGCTGCTAGAATGAGCACGATTTCATTAGTTTTCTTTAATGTTTCCTACATTTACTATAGCAATGCATTTTAAATCCCCGGTCAGGCTTACCAGCATCAAATCAAGTTACCGTCAAAAGGAAAGCCCTGGTAAGACACAAGATGCGAAAGAGCTGTATATAGGAAAAAGCAAGCCTACTAGTACTGGCAGCAAAATCAAACCGCTGAAAGTCGAAGTTATTTTGCCGAAGCGAGAAACGAATGCAAAAGTCTGATTGACGAAACTGAGGACAAACACAATTAAAGGATCAGGAATGAACTTTCACAATGCCGCAGTGGCTCCAGGGATTTCTGGTCGGTAGCATAGGCAGTAGGTAACAACTTTACAAAAACCTCTCTCCAACTTTTAACAGATGAACGCAGCGTCACAGCGACTATAGCTAAGGAAAAAGTCAACATTCTAACCGAAACGATTTCATTGCATTCTACCCTAAACGTCCTCCAAGGAAAATCTCTCCCCATGAAATCCAACGCCAACACTAACATGATAGGAGTTTAAGTCTCATCACCGTGATATCCTCAAAGAGCTAGATACGCATAAGGCATCAGACCCGGACGGAATACCTGCCATCGTGTTAAAGAACTGCGCCAACGAACTAGCACCTATTTTTCCAGGTTTTTTCTCTGCTCTACCGAAAAGGGATTTTCCCATCTTCTTGGAAAGTCGCTCGAGTGCAACCAGTTCCCATAAAAGGCAAAGAAAATCTCCAAAGTCATGAAACATCTTATATATAAAATAACAAATGCATTTGTCGAGGTCGATCAAACGTCTGCCTTGTTTTGTGATTTTTAAAAGGCTTTCGATTGTGTGTCATCTGAAAACCTTGTAAGTAAGCTGGAATATTATGAGTTTGCTGAGGCTGCTGCAGTTCTATCTCGGAGGCAGATGTCAGACGGTGGATCATGGTGGGAGCTGGTCTGCCGAGGAATGTATGCTCAGGGCTCGGTTCTGGGACCACTCCTGTTTATCGTTTATATGAATGATTTACCCTATTGTGATCCGTCTGCTGACTTTATTCTTTTTGCTGACAATATTAAGGGTTAGTCTGACGATGATCTCTTAGGGGCACAGTATAGGATAACCGACTGGTTTACGGCAAATCGTTTAAGTCTCAATGTGTCAAAGAGTGAAACGATGGCGCTCAATTTGAGTCGGCATGCTTGTGTGGGTACGGTTGCTTTTGTGAAGTTTTTGGGTGTGTCTTTGGATGCACGGTTGATAAGGAACTGCCATCTGGAGTACGTGTCTAGAAGGACGTCTCCATGAGTCTCGACACTTCATGCACTGATTCAGTCTAGTATTTCCTATGCTTTACTGAGTTGGGGTCATGCAGCTGCTACGATTAGAATACTTGCGCTGCAAAGGCGCCGTGCAAGTCGTCATGAGTTTGAGCTATAGGGTGCATGCCTTTAGGCAGTCTGGAATATCGATTGTGTCCGCCATGTACATCTTTGAATGTCTAAACTATATCAAGAAGAACCTTTAATTATATACAAGGTTCGATCAGGTACATCCATATCAAACGAGATCATCTATCAACCTTGTTGTCGATTTCCACCCAATAAATATAATATTTGCATTGAATTATCTATCATGCACCGCAGCTGTACAACACACTTCCCGCTGATATTAATTTTGGTGACCTTCAAATTTAGTATTCTGCTAATTACTGTACCTCTTGTTTGACTTCTTGTATTGTCTACTTGTATACCTATTTTACTATTTTTACTGCATTTTTATTGTGCTTTTTGTTGAATACTTTTACCTTAGACTTAGCATCTATTGACGTGTGTAAACTATTTTGTACAAGCACAAATAAACACTTTCACTTTCACTAATAAACCCTTAGTTGAGCAGCCGGAAATCTTTATACCTCATCTGCACATAAAACTGGGCTTATAACAAAAATTGAAAGCTCTTGATAAAGACGGAAATACTCTTCTTTACTTGAAAAAGAAATTCTCGCTTATAAGTGAGGCAAATCTTAAAGAAGGTATGTTTGTTGGTCCGCAAATACGAGCACTTCAGAGGCAATAATTTTAAAACTGCATTTTTGAAAAAGGAAAATAAGGCGTGGACTGCTTTCAAAAATGTGTGTAGCACTAGAAGATAAGAAATCAGAGAATTATACAGAAACTAGTTGAAGAACTTATCCAATCTTACAAGGAATTAGGTTGCAATATATCACTTAAGTTGCACTTTCTTCACTCGCATTTGGGATTCTTTCCTGAAAATTTAGATGAATACGGAGAAAGATACACCAGCAAAATACTCAAATGGTAAAACGATATAATGAAAAATGGATCACAAATATGTTGGCGTACTACTGTCGGACCCTGAAACGTGAAACCAATCCCAATGAATACATACGAAAAAAGACAACACTCTAATTTCTTTGATTATATCCTCTTTTTTCAAACCCAAAATAAAGCAAATTTTGTAAGAAAAATGTGACTTAGTTTCATTTAATTTTGTAAAATTCACTATATTTTGTATGATTTAGTTTTTTTTATATTTTATATTCTTCTCATCTTCTCTAAAAACTTATGGGTTATAGGTAGAAACCCATGTCATATTTGAAATCAGGGCATTAAAATAGACACAAAAGGATCAAAAACTATCAGGGAGCGACAACAACTTGCAAAATGAAGAACCGTAATGAATCAATTTTTCACTTTACAAAAAGCTCTTCACAGTGTGTGTGAATTCAATATATTGATTGCTGCTAATGCCGAACAACGTCAAAACACGAAAAAGTTTTTTGGTGGTTCCGAGTCCCACAGTAGGAATATATGAACAATACTTTCACCAACTCTATTCCTCTTCTATTCTAATGACCTGCTGCCGAAATCAAAAATCCTGTTTACAGTTTTGCAGATGATAGTACCCTTGTCTGCTAATTTAGATCAGAAAAACCTTTACCAGCGCCTAAGACTTATCACCGCAGACAGGAGCAGATTACAACAATTAATCAAGATCGGGAGAAAGTTCAAACTTGGAGCAACAGGAATTTGGTCCAGTTCAATGCAGCAAAAACCCAAGCAGTCACGTTTAGCAAGCAAGCCCATACAGTGGGCTCTGACATCATTAGGGCAGGATCGACCATTCATTCATCATCGTCAATCGGACTACTGGGTGTCTCGATCAACAGCAATGTCCTGGCATGACCACGTTGCGAACATCGCAAAATCAGCCTCGCAGAAGCTTGGTGCGCTATTTCGCAACAAAAACTGTATACTCCGCAGCGGTTATTGATGAACTACAAGGCGCAAATAGGACCGTGCTTAGAATATTGCTCACACATCTGGGGTGCCGCACCTAAGCACATGCAAAAGCTACTGGTTTGAATTCAGAAGAGAGTGAAGTTGACCCGGGATTTGGATAGTCTGGAACACCGCAGACATGTGGCCAAGATCTTCCAGTTTTACAGATATTTTCACGGCAGATGTTCCCAGGATTTGGCTCGTCTCATCCCACCCCCAGCAACGTTTGTCAGACAATCACGACAGACGGCAAGAGTGCACCCGTTCGTCATAAAACTGGAAACACCTAGAATGTCGCTTTACAAGGACTCTTTTATCTGGCTCACTGCATCACTGTGAAACTCTCTCCGAGGACAGCTCTTTCCCCCCTAATTACAACCTACAACCATTCAAGAACCGTGCCAATCGAGATATTCGCACACACACATACCGCTCGTTGAGTGCCCTTTAGTGAGTGTACCACTGCCATAAAAGAAAATGTAGAAGTGATATTGATAGCTCTAAATTCATTTCAAAGGCAAACAAACATTTTTTAAAAGGTAATTTTTACAAAAAAGGTAAATTGAAATGGAATTTCAATTTAGTTTTTGAGCATCCTGGATAACGAAACGAAAAACTGATATCTGCTGATGACTTTCAAGGACAAGCGAATGAAAAATAAATAGGTTGGATACCAGTATAGTCAAGTCCATCTGTGGAAACATTCCAGTTTTTTCTAATATTAAATGCGGGATCCTGTCTGAGGTAAAGACCGGCCCTGGATATACTTAAGTAATCATTTAAACACAGCAATTCTTTATTCTGCACTCTGCAGGGATATTACCTTATGTGAGGTTTTTCTATATAAATAACGCAAGACATCTTTTATCCCATCTCCAAATATTCCAAATAGTTAAACATGTATAAACACCTCTAAAACTTTCCTATCAATAAGGGCGTCAATTACATAATCTTTTCTGAAAATAAGGGTTGATTATGTCTCCATTCTGTTTCAGTAAATCAAAAAAGAACCCAGTTTTGTTACAAATTATTTAAAGTGATATATTACACTTCGAGAGAAAGATATTATTTCTCTTTCTTTTCAAAGCGGCAAAGAAAAATGAATTTAAACTAGGCAATATATCACGGAATAAAAAATATACTGGAAGCCTTCGGGTAAGCTAAATTTTCTTTTATTTTGAGGTAAAGAAATAATCACATTGCGGTTAAAAATCTTTTCAGGGCTTAGTTTGGGATAGTTTAAAACTGAGATGCGTTATATTACTATATAGAATTTATTTTGTAAGCGAAGTGATTTAGTTATTATATGGAGTCCATAATATGAGAAGCATCTCTTTCTATTTAAATTCGGCTATCTTAAATACACCTATTCAGATCTTAAAGTTAGGCCGACGGTACGCACAGTAATTTTTTTTATAGCATCAGACACAGCCAACTGGAAGTCCTAGCCGCGATGTGACACGTAGCAACGCTGCGTTAGCGTGGAGTTGAAGATATACATTAACAGATAAATATAGCTTGCGAGGAGCGTTCATCCGTTCCAGTCGTTCCACCGTTTCACGAGTCCCTGGCAAACAGATGGTCCAGTGATATGCTTTGAAGAGCCCTCGTGGTGTAGTGGTACGCTGCGCTTTTTGATGCAGGCGCCGCGGGTTCGATTCCCGTCGGTAGCAAGGCATTTTTTTAAAGATTATATTTGCTTCCTTTTTTTAAATTTGGGTTAATTTGGGTTAGAGTTGGGTTAGATTTGGTTAGTTTTGTTGGGTTGTGCCACAAAGCGAGCCAACCAAGCGGAGGGCTATGTGTGAAGTGAATAACAAACAGGACTCGAGGAACGGAGGAACAGTGGAAACTCCTCGCAAGCTGTATTTATCCGCTAGTAATATACCTACTGGCGCGCGGCTACAACCGGCGAACGCGATAATAGCTCAGCTGACGTTTTTATTTATTTTTGAGAACCTTTTTAGTCTTTGTTGCGCTGTTGCGGCTATTTATATTGATTACATATAAATCACTAAGTAATAAATAAGTAGTTTTGTTTTGGCCTACAAAAACAAGTTAATTAATAAATAATATTCTGGGTGAAAAGCTTATGAAGAGTAGAAATAAGGCTTAAAAATGTTCATTCAATGTGTGTTTCTTTGAAACTAAAAATGGTACCTACCTACCGAAGTATAATATTATAAAAACTAAAAATTAATATATATCTTTTTTTCAGTGTCTAATTTTCCTTTTTTTGCTTTAGATAAAGATTTTTCATCAGCAAATTTTTTATTTTTTTTTCATAACGTAATTATTAAGCAACATATTTGAAAATATTGAACAAGCCATTATAAGAAACGTTTTATACTCCCTACCACAAGCACATAGTGGAAAAAATCGCTGAAGTATTCATCCTGTTCTATGCTTTTTAAAGATAAATCGGTTAAAATAGTTTTGTGATTAACTATCTTAAGAAAGCCATATTCAGTGGAAATCAATAATCATTAATATTTTTGATGTGTAGACATCTTACGCGGCGGTATGAGGGTAAATCTCGGCAAATGGGACGGAAATGTGGGGACGGAATGTGTAAGCCGATGTGACATTATAACCAATACGCATTGAGGAGCAAGCTAATCCGGGACGGCCGCGATTGCAATGACTCAAATGCCGCTTCTAAAAAGCTAGCCGCTAGGATGGTATAAGATTTTCATTATATTATATTATATTCGCAGTGTATTTGGATCCATAGCACAGCTTATTTTTAATAGACGGTTGAATTTAAAATGAATTTTCCCTTCAAAATCCACGACAAATTCGTCCGAAGCCACGGCTATCGTCCTAAAAAGTCCGGAAATTTCGGATTTTTATACAATTTTGCATTTAAAATCGTTTTTAAACGGATTTTAGACTATAAAAACGCATATTTTAAATTAAGCGAACTGTCAAAAGTATTATTCAGATGCATAGACGTTTAAAATAATATCGAGTAATGGCTCTCTTCAAAAATTTGCAAAATTTGGTTATTGACTTCCAAATTAAAGAATAGCGCCGCAAGATGACTAGGTGGTAGTCAATAAGCTGTGTCCATAGGTTGATGTTATTCCTGGTAGCATTAGATTTTCGTGTCGAATTTGTGCAGTGAATTAATCCACTCCGATTGAAGCTGCCAGTAAGCATTATAAAAGAATCCTAACTAATAAATAATATAAATATGATTGTGTTTGTTTGTTTGTTTCTTACGCTTTCGCGCATAAACTAAGTACTCAACCGATCATCGTGAAATTGTGTACAGATATTTTCAAGAGTATAGTAAAGGACATAGGACACTTCTAGCTTTTACCCGCGGCTTCGCTCGCGTTGATTATTACGGTTAGTTTTAATCCCATATTTGTAAAAAGTTTCTTTTTCTTGATTTTGTGCATGCCTTGGGTTAGTTTTGGTTAGTGTCTGTTCGTTGCGCCCCTGTAGCGAGCGAAGCGAGCGGGGGGCTATGCGTGAAGTGTGGCACGCGACCTAAGGTGGCATTAGATTTTCTTGTCGATGATATCGATATAGGATATGTTTACGCATCAGTGTCTCAAGTACTAGCAGACTCGCTCAATTTTTTTTCTAAAATAGCACACATATGAAAGAGCACCCCTTTACTAATGTCCGTTGGGATACTTAAGCCACCACGTTACAGGTAGTCGAAATAGTAATTTTGAATGAAATATTCCTTACTTTCAGCCACTAACGAAACGTAAATATCACAAGTGATTTTTTTTTAATATTCTGAGCGGC
>MU188884.1:39266-57448 GCA_016904865.1 Pissodes strobi
TCATATATATAGAAGCAGTCAAGGTTGTAAGCAATAGTTAATAACAAGGGAACCTATGTTACGTAGCGTACAAGAAGGCTTTCGACTCACTGCAAATTTACAACATGCATCCAATTTTAAGGAATTTCCTGTCAACCATCATGGACACCGGGGGAACAAACATATATTTAACAACAGGAAAAGAAGACATAAAAACCGACGCTATAAAATCTGTCAAAGTGGCTCACTAGGCGCATCATGTTTCTGCCTCCATCGGAACCCAACCTCCATTACATTATATAACACAAAACATAGATTCCATACATTAACGGACCACCGGATCGTAATAAAATTTCCACCCGTCAAACTATATTAAGCTAATGCTGTTAGTGAGAAAAAGTTCTAATAAATTACTTACTGACTGGATTCTGAAACTATAGAAATCAGATTGATTTAGCTTTCTTTTGAATACGTTTAACATTATAAATCAGTCGTCGCGAGATGATTTTTAAAACTCAACAAAAAACGTCTCCTTGACATATAGGTATTTGTTTCATACGTGAGAACACCAACGTAAACAACTTTAGACATAACCACCAAGAAAAAAAAACAATTATTGAGATAAGTGTGCCTGTTTTTTTTTCAGAAACTGTCGCCTCAAATATGTGCGCTATTCACTGACAATAATATCATATTCAAGTTCGAAACGATTTCTTGTTGTTTTTATTGCTGCCATCATATATATGAGACATAATTCACATAAATATAAAGGTACACGTGATAATACAAATTGAGGCCTCCGTCTAAAGGGGATGAGAACTTTTTGTATTATTTTACTATTTTCATCTAAATCTTATATACCGTACTCTCTAGTTTCAGTATTCCATGAATAGATAGTTCATGTTTATTGAAATTAGTGAGCCAGTTGGATTCAGTATCCATCAGCCAATGTTCACTCCTACCCCTCTATTTCGTCCGCAAAATATTGAAAAAACTGTTGTTGTACTGGGCATTTATATTATCATGCATTGCTTAATTTTCCACGAGTTCTTAAATATGCATTGAACTGAATTATTTCTTGATTGTTTAATTTTTTCATAAATCCATTATATTTGTGTGAGGTATCGCAAGAAAAATTATCCATACAAAGTGCAAACTTAATTATCCTCTGCTCTACAATATACGAAGTATACTACATCTGATATCTATTTTTAAATTAACGGAAATATACCGTCCAAAATAAATGAAGCTTGGCATAACTGGATTCAGATAATTTCAGGACAAATGGGATTCTTGAAGTTATAATTAATGAAACGCTACTTGAGTTTTAAAAGAGATTAATTAATTATCATAGCATGTTACCCGTAATTAACTAGATATTAAATATTGATTTAATTTCCATTGTCAATTTATAATTAACCACTGGCATTATTTGAGAGGGTTCTTTTTTTTCGGTCTGAATGTTGTAGACAATGACTCATTACTGAGTCTTTATATAGCTCTTTCATACGATCCGTTTTTTCAACGGACCGCAGAACTAACGGATCAAACCTTTCACACCGATGAAAGGACGTCGGTAAATGTGAGCGTTGCATGCAAAACAATATGTTTCTGGGATATCCGTCAACTTTACCGGTTCGTCAGTTCTCCGGCTCGTTGAAAAATGGATCGTATGAAAGAGCTTTAAGAGCTCTTTCATACGATCCGTTTTTTCAACGGGCCGAAGAACTGACGGACCTTCAACGGACTGGTTCAAACCTTTCACACCGATGACAGGACGTTGCTAAATGTGAACGGTTGCATGCAAAAAAATATGTTTCTGGGATATCTGTCAACTTTACCGGTCCTTCAGTTCTCCGGCCCGTTGAAAAAACAGATCGTATGAAAGAGCTCTTAGGCTACTCAGCTTATATACTATAGAGCAAGGCGCTCACACATGATCGAGTTGGGTGCAGTCAAGCACGGGGCCGTTCGCTGTGGGCGACGGCATTGGTGCTCCTTATTGGTGGTTCCTCAATAGTGTGGAATTCTATGCTTAAATCGCTGAATATATTCTTATTGTTTTTAATGAAAGCAGCCTTAAACTTCCGTTTTTTCTAGTGAGGTTCTTTGTGTTGTTTGATCCAAAAGTGGTCAACGATCCCCGATCTTGTTGTTTCTCCCAGTTTGTGTGTTTTGTGTGTCCTTATAGCATAACAATTAAATGACCTTTTGTTTTCTTACGTTCAAATTGTATCCGGTAAACACACGCTTTATCTAGTTTAGATGAATAATGTTTTATTTTGCTGCTCTGAAGGTAAATATAGGTTAATCTAGTGACCGTACTAACCAAAACTGACCAAAAACATTAAATTTGATTAAAACATATCGGAACGGATTCAAACGACTAATATAAATTGGAACTAGCTAAAAGTAACCAAAAGTTGATTAAATAACTAACCAAAAGCAAATAAAAGCACCAAAACGGCTAAAATGTATCGGAGCAGATTCAAAATATTAAAGTAAGTTAAAACTAATCCAAATTAACAGAATATTGGCGACTAACCTAAACTAACCAAAAACATTAAAATCGGTTAAGTATAACGTATCGGAACTGGTTCAAATGACTAAAATAATTTAAAACTAACTGAAATCAACCGAGAATTGATTGGTAACCAAAACTAAGCAAAAGTATCCAAATGCACCAAAAAGGCCTAAAACGTATCGGCACAGACTAAAAATATTAGATTAAGTTAAATTTAACCGAAGTCTGGCGACTAACTTAAATTGACCAAAAACATTTAAACTGGTTATAACGTATTGCAACCGGTTCAAATGACGAAAATAAATTGGAACTAATTGAAATTAACCGATAGTTGGTTAAACGACTAACCAAAAGTAAACAAAAGTGCCAGAAAAGGCTATTTTTCAGTTAGTTTTAATTTATTTTAGTCATTTGAACCAGTGCCGATATGTTATATCCAATTTTAATGTTTTGGGTTCGTCACTAATATTCGGTTAATTTGTATTAGTTTTAACTTACTTCCATAGTTTTAATCTATTTCGATACGTTTTAGCCCGTTTTGGTGCTTTTAGTTACTTTTGGTTACTCGTTGAATCAACATTCGGTTATTTTCGGCCAGTACTAATTTATTTTAGTCAGTTGAACAGGTTCCGATACGTTATAACCAATTTAAACGTTTTTGGTTACTTTTAGTTAGTCGCCAAAATTCGGTTAATTTGGGTTAGTTACTTATTTTAATACCTTTAATCAGTTCCGATAGGTTTAGCTCTTTTTGGTGTTTATTGTTACTTTTGATTAGTTTTGGTTAGTCATTCAATCAGCTTTCGGTTAGTTTTAGTTAGTTTTAATTCATATCAGTCATTTGAACCGGATCCGATACGTTATAACCAATTTTATTTATTGTTTTGGTTCATTTTAGTTACTCGCCAAAATTCGGTTAATTTGGGTTAGTTACTTATTTTAATACCTTTAATCAGTTCCGATATGTGTTAGCCCTTTTTGGTCTTTATGGTTACTTTTGATTAGTTTTGGTTAGTCATTCTGTCAGTTTTCGGTTAGTTTTCATTTTTTTCAGTCATTTGAACCGGATCCGATTCGTCATAACCAATTTTAATGTTTTGGTTAATTTTAGTTAGTCGCCAAAATTCGGTTAATTACAGCTAGTTTCAACTTACCTTAATATTCTTAATATGTTCCTATATGTTTTAGCCCTTTCTGGTGCTTTTGGTTAGTCTTGGTTAGTAGTTCAATCAACTGTCAGTTAATTTCAATTAGCATCAATTTAATTTAACCTGTCCTAAAACGTTATAAACAATTTTAGTGTTTTTAGTTATTTTTGGTTAGTCACCAAAGTTCGGTTAATTTGGATTAGTTTTAATGTTTTATACGTTTTAGCCCGATTTGATGCTTTTACTTACTTTAGATGAGTTTTGGTTAGTCGTTTAATCAACTTTAGGTTATATTCAGTTAGCTCCAATTTATTTTAGTCATTTGAACCGGTACCGAGACGTTAAAAGCATTTTTAATGTTTTTGGTTAGTTTTGGTTAGTGACCAAAATTGGGCTAGTTTGGGTTAGTTTGAACTTACTTCAATATTTTTAATCTATTTCGATGCGCTTTAGCCCGTTTTGGTGCCTTAGGTTACTTTTTGTTAGTTAGTCGTTCCATCAACTTTCGGTAAAGTTCAGTTAGTTTTAATATATTTTAGTCATTTGAACCGGTTCCGGTACGTTATAAGCAATTTTAATGTGGTTGGTTAGTTTTGGTTAGTCGCCAAAATTCGGTTAATTTAGGTTAGTTTTAACTTAACATTTGTAATCTGTTCTGATAAGTTTTAGCCCGTTTTGGTGTTTTTAGTTACCTTTGGTTAGTCATTCAATCAACTTTAGGTTACTTTCAGTTAGTTCCAAATTATTTTAGTCACTTGAACCGGTTCCAATACGTTATAATCAAATTTAATGTTTGTAGTTTGTTTTCGTTAGTCGCCAAATTTCGGTTCGTTTTGGTTAATTTTAAACTTTAATTTTTGTAACTTGTTCCGATAGGTTTTAGCCCGTTTTGGCGCTTATGGTTAGTTTTGGTTAGTGGTCCAATCAAATTTCGGTTAGTTAGTTCCAATTTATTTTAGTTATTTGAACCGGTTCCGACACGTTATAATAAAATTTAATGTTTTCGGTTAGTTTTGGTTAGTCGCCAAAATTCGGTTCGTTTTGATTAGTTTTAACTTACTTCAATTTTTGTAACCTGTTCCGATACGTTTTAGCCCGTTTTGGTGTTTTTGGTTAGTTTTGGTTAGTCGTTCAATAAGCTTTCGGTTAGTTTCAGTTAGTTCCAATTTATTTTAGTCATTTGATCCGATTCCGATACGTTATAATCAAATTTAGGTTTAAATAAATAAACTAACACGATCTCTCACGCGTACGACGTCATGAATGTGGCAAATGTAGCATGCACCTTTTCACGATTTGAGGCCCTATACTAGGAAAACAGAAACATTTTCAATGTTAAAATGCATTTTTAGATTGTTAGACATGCAGAATTGATTGGTTAAAACTTTTCCCATATGTGACCATCATTCTGGCGGACACTGTATAACATTAGTTGGATTTAATAGTTATTTGTGTATTTAGAGCGCAAAGTAACGGATTGCCGCTTGAGAAAGAATGTTACTGCGCGACGCGTAGCGGAGCGCAGTAATCTTTCGAAAACGGCAATCTTACTTTGCGCTCGAAAAACACACAGAACTTTTTCTACAGCCGCATTTTTTAAAATTAAATCCACATTTTTCTTTATACTTATTCTGAAATTTGCAAATGACTGTCAGTTTTGACATATTATATTCGGGCTTCGGGCATATTTAGAACATGATTTCCAGCATCAAACTGTAACAAACGCACGACTGTCATTTATTTATCTTCGGTTTCCATGACCATTCATAGCACACTCGACGGAAAAAGTGAGATTTTTCTTTCCCATGTTCGCGCTAAAGCGCAAAATAAGGATCCACGGCATTCGACGATTTTGCGATTTCATTTGAATTTAGCAATTAGTTATTTTGCGCGCGGCTGTAGAAAAAAAAGATTTAATTATAACATTGTATCTGCCAGTTTTGAGATTTAATCGAATTTCGTGCTCATTCGATTTTAGAATATGCAATAATTTTGGAAATAATTGTGCTGGAATGTGCATTAAACAACATTTTTCTTTAAACGTCAGTAAATCCGTCATTACTCGACTGTGTAGGCGGCCATAAAGTTTCGTTTTTCCTCCGCCTAGCTTTACTTTTCACTTTTCCGCCGGCGGAGGTAAAAGTGTTGTCACAGCAACATAGATACAATACAAACAGACAACAAAATAAGCGTCAACAACTCAAGATTTATTAAACTACAATTTGTATTTATCACTCAATTTGTGACTGCATTTCTAAAAATCACTAATTTAGGAACAAATTGGTTATTATTTAATCGAACTTACTCAGTAACTGCTTATTAATACGGAATTAAAACGCAATCGAAGACGCAATCTTAAAAAAAATAATTATTGTTGACAGTGTCCACTGACAGCTTTATGTTACATTACTATAGCAACAACCTGTGCCTATTAACCGAGACCGGTCTAAGCCGCCTTGCGAACCCACTTATCTTTAATAATAATTAGATATTTTTACTATTAAAAAGAAATGTTTTTGCATTAATTTGTCGACATTTGAAGAAAAAACAACATATTTTATTTGGAGGAATAGTTATTTTTCATGGCTTGCTCTCTATTACCAGCCTCACTCCGTTCGGCTGTTAAACACGAGCGCGCCATGAAAAGTATCACTTTTCCTCCATATAAAATAATATACCTACTATTATACATACCTTCCAGGATCGCGGGTTAATTTAAATAATGATTTTACGCCACCGCTTCTAGAAGAACAATTGAAATAAAGGCACTTATAACCAGGCATTTTTAACAAAAATAAAATAAAGACTAATTATTTTTCGTAACGCTCTCGGACTAAACCAAACGACTAGCGTGGCTCGCGTTTAGAATCACACTAGAGTTTGCCCTGACTATTTCTTGGGATGGCTGGCCATCCCAAGGAGGCGGAGCTTTAAATGAATTCTTGTTTCATGCGTTAGGTGGGAGGTTTCGCATCTGGTGTGGGTTTATCTGGGTCTATATGTTGAATAAGCTAGTGCATATCTGATATTTGTCTACTATCGTTTCACACATACCACGTTGTCTTTTGCCGTGTGTATGTTTTTGTCTATGGGGCATATGTGTGATAGTGGGTTTTTTGGAGATTAAAGCTCTTGGTTAAGAGAAAAGAAATACTTGATCCTACAAAAGCAGGGGTTATTAAATTTCGGATTTAGTTCAGCAACCCAATTAAAGAATCGATCAAATTGAGCTATAGGGCACATATTTAGGTTCTAGTTAGAGGTAGCATTTTTAGAAATTAATAACCAAAACTGTCTTTAGTGTGGGAAACTTTATTTTGGAACTAAACTGATTTTTGAGTTAGAAAATAGCTTTCGGGCAATAGTTGAATTGAATAATTGTTATTACCTTTATTTTGAATTGAAATGATTTTTGAGTTGAAAAGTAGCTTTCAGAAAATTATTGCACTTTGATTGTCTGTTTGAATTTATCGATTTCACTTTTGTTCATACCTGATTACTGTAATTGTTTTTTTTTATTGAAATATTGTTCATCACAATCTTTATCACCTTAAACAGCTAGTTATTTTATTTATTAGTTTTAATCAGGTCACTGTTTAATTTAAAACCATAATTATTGTCTATGGTCTAAACAATTCTGTGCAAATTGGTGGAGGCATATTTAATTGAATTAAATTCAATTTTTCTTGAGTGGGGTTTGGCATTTTTTTTGTTAATTGAGAAGAATTATTTCTAGCTGTCTCTTGCCAATCTCTACCTATATTAAAAACCAAAGCTAAGACAAGCAACGCTCTCCGCCAAATTGAAACAGTATTCTTGGTGAGCTCTTTAACTGCCTTGTACTGTTTTTTTTTCATGCTAGTGAGTCCACACGCACCCGGCCTACTCGACAGTTCGAGTGACGTCACAGGACAGATCCTAGGCACTGCAGCAAATTCCAGTAACCTTCTCCAGGAAGCTCGGAGGAACCAGAAGGTGATTAAGGTGTAGATGTCACCAGGATAATTCCACAGAATTAACATTTATTTTTGTTCGAAGGAAATAGAATAAAAATTGCTTTTTTTATTTTTTAATCTTTTATTTTGCACCTTTTCTCAACAACAGCACTCAGAAATTAAAATAATTAAAATACGCATGCTCCTTACCCATACACCCTGATATATCTTTCAGTTTAAATTTTCAGTAAATTAAAGTAATAATTTATTAAAGAAAAGTGCATTTATGATTTATTGTAACAAGTTGGCTTTTATTTGAATTATAGTAATTATAATAAGGCAATTGAAATTATATTTCAACAAATCAAAGTTTGTCTTAACTAATTGCATTTTCTTGTAATAAATTAGTAGAGTTGCCTTTTAATTATAACAACATACTTATGTTATCACCCTTAAAAAAAGTAAACTTTTCCTGGATACTAACTTTCTTGGGCGCATACTGTGGAGGTTTAAATAACCCTAATTTGTGAGAGAAAAAAATAGTAAAGTGCCCCTTAGCGAAGATACAGGGCCGTTAAGGTGTACCCTGCGATTTATCCTTTCGGCTCTGACTTTTGAACCGACTTGTATAACTTAATGAAATTTTCAAATTTTATGTAGGCCAGTCAGGAATAGACTTGCCACTACACTCGTTGAGCCAAAATTTTGACAGGTATCATTTCTTTTATGTTCGGCACACACACAAAAGGAAAATCGTATGCCACTCAACGAACGGGGCGTGTGCGTAGAAGACGCTGGACGTTGGACCTGAAGCGCTGTAGGTTATAGTTTTCGGGAAAGAAGTTATCATTCCAGAGCGAGGCAGTCTTTCAGACAGTACCGCAATACCGACGTCCTAGGTATTCGCAACTGAATCGTATGCTGATGAGCAGATTGTGTCTGACGGGTGTTTCTATTTGATACAACTATGGGCGGAATCATAAGTTCAAGCTCGTTCGAACACTTGTCGCAGTAGTATCTATAGTTAAGAGATCCCACTTTTCTTCGATGTTCATGGCTATCAAGACAAGTCAAATCTGGCTCATCCACAAAACAGACTGCCCTCCTCTGTATTGAGTCTAATATCTTGAGCAAGTGTTTGGGTGGCAAGCTCCACAAATGGAAACAGTAGGAACACTTATGTGCTGCTGCCTTGGCGATGTTGATGACATCATGTTGTTTTCTACGTTGAAGCCCAGCAAGCTTATAGATGATGCCAGAGGCAGTGTTTGCCTGTCATTGACAAGTCAGGTCGTGTGATGCTTGTTTTTTGTTTAAAGACAGCTGCTTGAGTCTTTTCTGTGTTAAACTGGACATCATTTTCCTCACCCCATTCCACGATGGCCTTCATATTCTCATTGATGGCAGCAATCTTATTTTCTCGCTCGCGTTGGGAACGAGCACGGGTCATTGGAGTCCGCTACATGAGTAAGAATATAAGAGTGTTGTCGTCTACAAAGCTGTAAATAGAATTTTTTGTCCTGTCTAAGAGATCGTTGATATAGAGCAGGACCAGTGGTATAGATAATATACACCTTTGAAGAACCCCGGCATTGATTTTAAATTCCTCCGAGAGATGTCCATCAATGCCAACTTGGATGATTCGATGGTTTATTGTTTGAGATACGTTTCATAAAAGAGGGAATGAAAGCTTCCATACCAGCTAGGATAACTTGAGTTCGTCAGCAGATTTAGAGGTGTTTTGATTCCTAAAACAGACATCTTTCCAAGGAATAGAAATATAAAATTCGCGAAGATCACGACACGTTGCAGATTTGTAGTGTCAAACCTTTCGGGGTACCTGTGGCTCCTGTGTTTTGATAGCAAGTTCACAGGTTACGGGATTAAGATTGGGGTCTGATGAACCCAACGGAGGTTGGTGAGTTACTATGTAGAGATTAGGATTAGCTATTAAGAATAGATCCACAAGGCTAGCAAAGTCTTATTGATGCTAAGGGATCCTGGTAGGTTCATCAACCAGCTAAGTAAGTCCGTGACTCATAGCATAAGTCTCGGCTTTTCGTTCTTCATCGTCCTTTTTATGGAGTCAATGGTATGTACGTTGAAGCCTCCTACTATGAAAATTCCTGCCATTGGATAGTGGACCTGCCGAAAATCAATTTGATTGCCAAGATTTGAGAAAAGCCGTTTATATTGGTGCTCGCTAGGTGGTCTATACAAGCAACAAATGAATTGGTTGCTCGATCTGTGCTTAATTTGAACCCCATCAATCAATCAATCAATCAATAAGCCTTTATTTATTTTTAAAAAACTACATGTAGAAATTAAGAAGAGGAGACTTCGAGATCTAGCATAGCTATTCATCTAACCATCTGTTTTAAATATAATGTTAATCCAAAATATGAAAAGGTATACAAAATTATTTTAATATAAGTATCTTAATCTATATATGAAGCAACATGCGTAAAACACAAAATTAAAGATTAAGAGCACAGGCATTTTATATAATATAAAACTCATTTTTGAATTAACTAATTAAATGAATAATGCGACTGCCAGAAATAGCAATCTCTAAATTATAATAAATAATATTAGCAATAAGTTACTACATACAGTTTATAATTAGCCACTGCCATCGTGGCCATTCTTTTATAAAAAGTGAAGAGTACAGGAAAATTTCAAGGAACGAGCGACTTCCTGACAGCTACCCTAAAGCTGGCTATAGAGGTAAGAGACCTTACATCAGTTGATACAGAATTGTAAATCTTTACAGCATTATATGTAAAAGAGCGTTGGAATTGTACAGTTCTGTGCCAGTGACAGTGGCGAGTTTGCCTATCGTGCACGTTACTTCCACGAATCAATTTTTTGGCCAGGTATTCTGGACTATGAGTCAATACAATCTTGTGAACCAAAGTGGTCACATGTAGGGAGTACCTTTTTTCCAAGTTAAGCCACCTAGAAGCATCAAATAATGGAGTTACATGATCATACTTTCGAGAGTTGTAGCAGAACCTCAAGCAAGAATTTTGAAGTTTTTGCAAAGTATTTCTTTTCCGACGAGTTAGAGCAGGCCAATAAACAACATCACAATATGACAATATCGACAAAATAAGAGAATCACATAGTTTTAACTTGATTTCAGTCGTGAGGGCATCTCTGTGCATATAAAGAAGTTTTAACTTACAATATGATTTTTGTAGCATATCGGAGACATGAGCTTCGAATTTAAGTTTACTGTCAATAATCAGTTCCAAACTCCTAAGGTGCTCGGAAGGCAGCAGCGGCACCCCATCTATCCTAATCTCAAAGTCATCCCTCAAGACTAACCGTTGAATATCCTTACCAAAAAGTAAAAGTTTAGACTTCAAACCATTCAACTGCAGAGCATGAGGGGTTGAAATATTATATACAACTTATTATGTGCTATTCTAATTTTCTAATCCTACGACTATTGGCGTTGGATGCCATTACGTTCGATTCTAATATAAAACTACTTGGCAAACGGCGCTGAACGACGGTTTACAAACAAGTTAATATTTACCAAGAAGAATTGAACTGCGATTAGATGTCTACCATGTAATCCGGACGTCACCAGTCCTCGTAGTGGCTCAGGCAGCACCGTCTGTAATCGAACACCAAACTCAACTCGTCTCAGGGAGGGTTGGTTCGAACTATCTTTTCCCAATATCAAGTTTCGTAATGTTGTAACTAAATAACGAATTGAATCAAAATAAGTAATAGTCCAAGTCGGGGTTGAACGCCACCAAGTTTACTTTTGTTGGCAAGCCCTATCGATGTTAAACGAACACAGAAAAAAAGCTTGGAAATAAAAAGAAGCTAAGTTCAAATTCTAATGTCGAAATATGTAAACAATTACCTGTCGAAGACTACTTATCTGCTTGGTCACCATTCAAAATCTACATACTCACATACACCCTAAATATTACCAAGCATTTGAGGCCAATACTTTATTTTGAATAGTAAAATATAGCAAGCTCCTCTAGCCTATTAAGTAATTTCCCTGTAGCCAGCTACCCCGTGGTGAAATTTCGAAATGACCCGGTCTACTGACTGACTAGACACACTCCCTAGTCAAACTTGACAGTTTGATGTAAAATATTTGAAGGTATCAAATGAAAGGTTATTAAATTTTGAAAGTTCTAGTGTCAAATAAAAGGTTATAAAATTTTAAAAGTTCACTTCTTCGAAACGCTTTGCTGCAACCTGCAACCTAAACGGTGATAGAAATACCGAATTTATCACATAGACTATACTAAGTTAATTTAACTCGGTTAGTATAGCCTTTCCAAAACCCAAGTTGCAAGTTTCAACAAGAGAACGCATTCCTCAAAAAGGAAACAATGTTATATTCGATTGTCAAAGCCAAAATTAAAGTAAAAGATAATAAAATGGATTAACTTCCTCGGATATAAAATGTACTAGAGATAGTCCATAAATCTAGCACCCGTAAGAAGTAAGTAATGTTTCTAAGCTAGCGTAACAACACTTCACAAAAGGGTATTTAAATATGTATACTTCAGTAGATTGTGCTGTATGCTATTACTTTCTAAAGAAATTAATCAACCGTTTTCGAAAAATGATCGAGTTTTAGATTCTGTGTAAAATTTGAAAGTCTATGCAAAGTATTAAATATTCCTGGCACAATAGTACTGTCCAAGTGTAGTAATATAAATATAAAATTAGACTTATGTCGTGTAACAGCATCAGACTCCCGAGGTTATATCCGATAATTAGCCATCATTCTTCTCTGTATGTCAAAACAGTGCTGATTAACCAGACTCCGGGTAAAATTGGCTCTTCCTGATCTACAGGGAAACAGTCATAGAACCCCGCAACAAAGCGTTACCGGAACTCCACCGTAGAATACAGCTACTAAAACCATTTCCAAAAACTAGCTCCAAAAACCAGTTTCAAAAAAAACCCAGCTCCAGAAACCCTAAAAGCGTAAATTAAACCATAACAAGAATATAAGACGAAATTTACAAAAATGTCGAACTCGGCTCCAAATATCTACTTGAAATTCTACATTCGAACAACTTGAAATCATTTACCCATAACTAGGGGTTTACCAGAACTTCCTGGGTATCTTGAGAAGGACAACGGTCTATATTGCCATTACGGCGGTTGCTAAGACTTAATTCCCACGCAACTGACCTTTCCTCCGGAGCCCTAATCGACTTCCAGTCTACTTCATGTACAAAATACGGACACTCTTCGAGGACTACCTCTCTACCCAAGGGAACTTCTTTGGCTAATGATTAAACAAAAGCCTTCCAAAATTAATAACAATAGTTTTTCATCTGTTTCCTCTCCTCCTACTGGATCAAAATATCGGAATCAAATCTGTAAACACGTCAATCACTATCAGCTGACATTCAACTAAAAATCCACATATGTCAATCAAAATACTACGTGTCAGAAACCCTAGACAGGTACGAACTTATCGAGAAAAGACAATAGAGATGGTCGACCAAGTCGATATTCCTCCCCAAAATAACCTTTATAAATAAGAGAATTTTCACCCGTAACAAACTTCAAGATCGTTATTAATGTTAGCGAGCTCCCGAAGCAGATCAGTAGAGTGAAAGGAATTATATATGACATGACATCGAAGTCCTTAGTATTTTCTTCCCATTGATAGCATAAATCGTCTTGTATAAAAACAGCTAATCCAGAGTTATGTCGAAATCTGGAGTAAAAGTAGTCATATCCGGGAATATTCAAGTGAAAATGTGTAGTGCTTGATTTCACTTTTGTTTCTGATAGAGCTAAAATATTACGCTTATTTGATGTTACCTCCTAGTGGAATATTTGTGTTGATGCCTCTTATGTTGCAGAAGTCCAATCGCAGTCTATTTTCTATCTTGGAGACGTTCAGGCCTGATGGTCCCACTAGGCTAGCCTCCACCCGGAGATCCGAATAGAAGGCTATTTTACCTCCGGAATATTTTGATCTGGGGAGCGCCATCATGCAATATATCTTCTTTTCAACCCTGGAAACCATATCACAAAGGCATGGTGATGAAACATGAACCATAGGTCACTTCACGCCACCTAAATCAATGTGGTGGTATTTCACCGGGCGTTGCGGGTGGACCACATCTACCATCACTAATCATTACATGGCTGAACATTTTTGAAGTGAATGCTTCTTTAGATCCGTTGGGTGTGATTTGAGACTCGATGAAACGGAAGGAGAAAACGCTCGATGAAATGGAAGCGGGAAATGGAAAAAGCGACACCAATTTCAATACTTCTTTAGCGAACTTAGCCGGGTGAGAATAAGAGTGATTTGAAACTCGATGAAACGGTTGAACAAAAAACGAAGAAACGAAAAGAGCGACACCAATAAAAAGATATAGATCTATAATAGGGTGTAGCCTGCGAGAGAATGAGATAAAACACAGTATACAGTTGTTACATGTTTGCCAAGAGAAAAAGGTAAAAAGTAGTTATCGTCCGATCACTGAAGTTAAGCAACGTCGGGCGTGGTTAGTACTTAGATGGGTGACCATTTGGTTTAGTATTATGAAGGTTCCACTTCTACCGCGTGTGAACTGTTTTAATTATATATAGTATTTAATACTCACGGTTTTCGAGATAAATCGGATTTTATGCGAAACACTCAAAAGTTAGCAACACTAAACCCAAACAGGCTTCGTTTTTACTTTTAATGCACGGAACACTAAATAAACTACGCAGGGTATGCTGGTGAGCATTTAATTTATGGGGAAGCGCTGTCCAACTCTTCGAAGAAGAAGACTTTATGCGGAAAGATTTCCAGCTCAGACAATGTCAAGTCCAAAAACCTTTCAAAAGATTTATCGGAGCTTAATTAATTTACAATGTTATTAAAATGCAAAACTAATGAAAAAGTTCAATATTATTTTGGCAAATGTTCAATATGGGCTCCACGTACTTCAATACATTTTCTTAGCCTTTATATATATTAAGATTTTTAAATTAAACATCAACTCCCAGAGTTACTTCCTTTTCTAACACTAAAAACAAAGTGTTAAAAGGCATGAAATAATAATAAAATATTCTAAAGAAATATGAAAACAATTTAACCCTTATTTGGTAACATGTGGTTTCGAATGAACTTTAAAAGTTTCTTAATTCTCAACAAAACTTTCCTCTTCAGGATCTGCTCAGATAAAAGAGTAAGGTGCAGTTGTGTCCAATAAACGAGTTTTTCCTTAGAAACTTAACTAACACTTTACCTTCACTTTCATTTATCAGCGATGGTATTTGACCCACAAAATTTTTACGGACTATTTAGTCACGCGGACAACCAAGGCGCCCTTTTAATTTTACCCACAAATTCATTGCGTCCTTAATGTTGTCCAGACTCTGTCCCGATGTCACTGTCACTATTTTACTAAGTCACCTCCCACAATTTCAGGCTCAACTAACTTTTTTTAATTGCTTATTCCTGTATGGTTGTAAACGTTTGATACTGATGATATTGGTGCTATGAGATTGTTCATTTCTATCTTTGTATTGTCTTGCCATATGTAGAAGTAATTATTTGAAATAAGTTG
Organism: Pissodes strobi; assembly: GCA_016904865.1. Lineage (NCBI taxonomy): Eukaryota > Metazoa > Arthropoda > Insecta > Coleoptera > Curculionidae > Pissodes > Pissodes strobi. The sequence goes on from MU188884.1 coordinate 54,421, forward strand.
TTATATTTGAATTTCCCGAATCAAAAGTTTGTCCAGTGTCATTAAAGTTTGTATTTTGGAAAGACGTTCCTGGACGATCAGGTTGAGGTTCATTTCGTAAATGTGATGTTCCTGAAGTGAAAAGTACTTTAAGTAGATTTAGCACACTTCTTTCCTGGGTAATAAATGAGACTGAGCCGTCAGGCGTAATGCTATGTGACACTCATTGCTCGGCCATTAATCACTTCCGACCATAAACTTATTACAACGGTTTGTGGACTGCCACTCCTACATAAGGATCCACCATCAGCTCGTAAAACCTGGCAGTACAATAATTATGCAAGCTGGGACGATCTAAGAGAGTTCTACCGAGATTTTCCTTGGCTCGACGTCTGCTTCGGCCCTGATTACCCGTCAGCAAGAATCTCCTCAGGAATGGAAGCTTACATCCCAAGTTCCATTAAGTTACCGTCAAAATGAAAACCGTGGTTCGACAGATGATGCGAAAGAGCTATATGTAAGAAACAGCAAGCCTACAAGTACTGACAGCAAAATCACACCGCTGAAAGTCGCAGTTTTTTGCCGAAGCGAGAAACGAATGCAAACGTGTCATTGACGAAGCCATGAACAAATACAATCAAAGGATCACGAATAAAAATTTGCAATGCTGTAGTGGCCCCAGAAATTTCTGGTTGGTAGCAAAGACAGTCAGTAATAATGCAAAAACATTTCCGTCTCTCCCACCTCTAACAGACGAACGCCGTGTCACGGCGACTACGGCATTCCATCGCCCTCTATCATGGCAGATGAAAAATTTCATCACTCTGATATTCGTGAATTCCTCAAATTACTCTATACGTAAAAAGCATCAGGACTGGACGGCATACCTGCCATCGCATTAAAGAAATGTGCCGATGACGATCCATTTTTCCAGAGTTTTTTCTCTGTCTTACCGAAAAGGGATTTACCAATCTTCTTGGAAAATCGCTCGATTGCAACCTGTTCCAAAAAAGGCAAGAAAATCATGCCCTCAAACTGTCTCTCAACTGCCCCTGCTTCCAGTAATCTCCAAAGTCATGAAACGTGTAGTCAATCAGCAAATACTCAAGTACCTTGAGACCAACAGGAAAATTAGCGAGAACCAATACTGCTTTCGCAAAGAGAGTTCGACATGAGACACATTGGCATGTGTTTCTCTGCAACTGGCTTGTCAGTTTCCTTAAGAACCGATCTCTGCACGTTGTGGTTGATCGACACATATGAGACACATTCACTATTAATCTGGGTGTGCCTCAGGGCGTAATATTTTCAGAGACTCTGTCCTTCATCTATATTAATGACTTGCTGATTGAAATCAATAATCCTGTTTATATTTTAACAGATGAGGGTACTTGCCATCTAATTTAGATCAGAGAAACCTTTACCAGCGACTGAGACTTATCCCGCAGAGCAGATTACAACAATTAATCGAGATCTGGGGAAATGTCGAATCTGGAGTGACAGGAATTTGTACCAGTTCAATGCAGCAAAATCCCAAACAGCCACGTTTTCCAAGAAAGCAGTTACGGCGGGCCCTGACATTATGGCAGGATCCACTATTCCTTCATCCTCGGTGTTTTAATCAACGGCAATATATCCTGGCATGACTGCGTTACTAACATCGCAAAATTAGTATTGCAGAAGCTTGATGTGCTATTTCTCAATAAAAAACTGTATACACTGCAGCAGCACTGCTCTTACTCTACGAAGCACAGATAAGGCCGTGATTAGAATTTTGCTCACATATTTGGTGTCGCACCTAAACACACCCTAAAGCTGCTGGATTCCATTCAGAAGAGAGCTATGCGTCTCGTCAACCACCCGGCATTTACCCGGAAGCTGGATGGTCTGAAACACCGCAGACATGTGGCCGAAGTCTCCCTGCTTTACAGATATTTTCACGGCAGATGCCAGCAATGCTTGTCAGACAGGCACGACACACGGCAAAAGCGCACCCGTTCGTCGTACACCTGGAAGCAGCTAGAACATCGCTTTACAAGGACTTCTTTGTCTGGCGCACTGTGTCACGGTGTAACTTACTTCCAGGACATCTGTTTGCCCCAAATTAGAACCTACAGCTATTCAACAAACGTGTCGATCAACATCTTTGCACACATGCTGCTCGTCGAGTGCCACAGGATCTCCATTTAGTGTGTGCGAGTGCGCCACTGCCATAAAAAAATATGTAAGTGTGCAGCCGGCAGAAATAGCATACACTTTAACGATGGAAAGTTTAAGAGGGACAAAATCTAAAAAATAAATCAACTACACAAAATTACTTAAAATTTTGATTTAACCTTACCTCATATGAACAAAAATATTATAAAAATGGTTACTTTATTCACCGATGTTTCCTGATTTGAAAAGCATGCCAACATTAAACTATTGATTAATACATCCGCAAAACAAAAAGTGAGGGATGTTAGTTAAAATTTAGGCGTTCCGTTTTCGATTTTATGAGGCCTTGGTTGTTTTTGAAACTTTCCCTATTCCAAAATAAAAATATTTGTATATGGTATATTTTAAGTACTTAAAACTTTGTCTTATATTAACAACAAGTTTCCATTAAAAAAAAGCAGTTTTCGCAATTTTCTTTACCTCCGATTTGTTCTGATAGTTGTGAACACTGACCGTACAGAATCATTGTGTAATATTGATTCTTACGCCAACTGTATATTTTATAAATCGCCATTTCTACTATGAACTGGTACTAAATGTTTGCATGGTTCAAGATATTTATGAGTATAGGCTGTAGATCTGGTGTTTACTAGTTTACACCCTCAGTGTCGTTCAGGCGGAAAATCTTAAGAACTTTTAATGTTCATCCTTCTGCACTCGAGTTATCGCTATCGATCTTACGAAAAGTTACCAATTAACGGGGCATCTAGATATAATTTCCGTGATTTTTCTCTTATAACTTCTATAAGTGATATTGATGATACCAATTTGTATGATATCGAAAGAATATAGGCGTAGAAAAAGTGTTTGGCTACAACTGTATTAGCATATA
>MU188885.1:4529-35522 GCA_016904865.1 Pissodes strobi
CATTGATAATTAATATTTGATGGCATAACACGTGGATATATTTTGATATTGTTATTGACATAATTTGCACAATTATTATTTCTTTTATTCTCATTGATAATTCATATTTGATGGTGTATATTTAATGAAATCGTTTTATGCTGTGAACAACACTGCTTTAAATGAAAACAAAAATGTATTGTTTGCTGTCTTTTCGTGCTGGAATTTTGGTTTTAGTCTGACTGTGATTGTACGTAAGAGCTTTTGTGAAATTACTAACATTTTCCTACCCTGACGGGAGAATATCCTAGTTATAAATGTGATGATCATTCTAGAGATATTGGCCCTAATTTCAACTTTAGCTGAGTAGCCTCCGTATTCCAGGACCTCAGTACCCTCCAGCGGCGACTGGCTAACTAACACCCCTTTTCGGTAGTGTAGTGGTTATCACATCCGCGTCTGGCACGCGGGAGACTCGGGTTCGATTCCCGACCGAAGAGCTATCTCTTCAGTTTTAAATGTATTGTTATAAGTGTAGAACTACAAATTGTGGTACGGGAGACAGTAATTCAATTAATTATAATACTAATTGATTATACAGCATAATTCGGTTTAGGAATTAAGATCGAGGGTTTCTCTGCCGTACTCTTTCCCCTCGTGAATTCCAGGCTGAGTCCGGCACGCTTTTCTTTAATAAATTAGGCGTATTAGGAATCTGTGGTTTAATTTACATGACGCACCTTTCCCTCAAATTTCCCTAAATGTGTTCCGTTGAAGCGCATAATGAGTGAGTAAAATTGTGCAAGATATAATAATAACACAACGTAGGTATTGGTCCTCTTTTTAATCCATTTCTTTTTAATCTGATTTGACGATCATTGGCAAAATAAAGGCAAAGCACAATTTTACTTATCTGATTCAACTATGTTGAATCGACCCGGGTACGTTATACTACACATGAAATTAGGACAACAGACGATATCCCTGTACACACCAAGTCATATCGATACCCGTTTGTTCATAAAGAAGAAGTAAGACGGCAAATAAATGAAATGCTCGAAAAAGGAATAATAAGACCATCCAGTAGTCCTTGGTCATCACCCATCTGGATTGTTCCAAAAAAGGTCGATGCTTCTGGAAAGCAGAAGTGGAGGATTGTTGTAGATTTTCGGAAAATTAACGAAAAAACAATTTCGGATCGATATCCAATCCCAAATATATGTGATATTTTGGACAAGCTAGGACGAGCCCAGTATTTCTCTACACTAGATTTAGCTAGTGGATTTCATCAAATCGAAATGCATAAAAACTCAATCGAAAAGACCGCATTTAGCGTAGAAAATGGACACTATGAGTTTTTAAGGATGCCATTCGGATTAAAAAATGCTCCATCCACTTTCCAACGAGTAATGGATGAAATTTTTAAGGACGTACAAAATAAAATTTGTATGGTGTTTATGGACGACGTAATCGTAATAAGCACAGGTCTAACAGAACATATCCAAAATCTAAAAATAGTATTTGAAAAATTAAGAGAAGCAAATTTAAAAATCCAAATAGACAAATGTGAATTTTTGTGTAAAGAAGTAGAATTTTTAGGACACGTTGTAACACCCAACGGAATAAAACCAAATAAAAAGAAAATTTCTGCAATACAAAAATACCCCATTCCAAAAACACAGCGTGAAATCAAAGCATTTCTTGGTTTACTCGGTTATTATCGGAAATTTATAAAAAAAATTGCGAAGTTAACCAAACCATTGACACAGTGTCTCAAAAAAGATAGCAAGGTAGAACATACAAAAGAATTTGTTGATTGCTTCAACACTTGTAAAAATACGTTAACATCAGAACCAGTTTTAGCATACCCTGATTTTTCTAAACCATTTTTTGAGCTGACCACTGATGCTTCAAATTTTGCTATATCAGGAATACTTTCACAAGAAAGCCACCCAATTTGCTATGCATCTCGTACATTGAACCCAGCAGAAATAAATTACTCAACAATAGAAAAAGAACTTTTAGCTATTGTATGGAGTTGTAAACATTTTAGACCATACTTATTTGGACAAAAATTTGTAATATATACCGATCACAAACCGCTACAATGGTTGATGTCATTAAAAGAACCAAACTCAAGACTAATGCGCTGGAGATTAAAACTAGAAGAATTCGACTATGAAGTAAAATACAAGAAAGGAAAAACAAATCAAGCAGCAGACGCACTTTCAAGACACCCTGTAGATATCAACGCCATAGAGACAGAATCAATATTTAACAATTTAGGCGACTCAGACGAAATTATAGAAGAATTTCTGTTACATCGAAGTGAAGAAGATTTACCTAATTTAGACAATCAAACAGTAGAAGAACTTTTGAAATTGAATATCAATGAGCCAAAAATAAAAATTATAAGCGATATTCAAATTCAACCACCAAAGATTCAATTACCAGTAGTTCAACCACCCACTGACAATGAAACAGTGCATACGTCAGTAGAAAACCCGATATTTGCAATACCAATATCCGAAAGGCCGATCAATGAATATAAAAATGAAATAATAGTCACCGGCGGAGAGGTAGAAAATATTCAAATACGAAGAGAAAAAGTCTTTGAAAATAATATGATGTATGTCACTATCTCTAATAGAAATCCAACACCCCATATCGTAAAATTACTAAAAGAAAATATAGACCCTAAACGAGTTTATGCAATTTTCTTTAGAAACGATTTATTAGCACGAAATTTTACTGTGACTCTACAAAACCTATTTCGACATTCTGTATATAAATGAGTACATTGTACTACATTTCTAGAAGATATTGAGAAGCTCTCTGATCAGAAAGAAAAGTTAGAAATGTATCACACGACTAAAACATGTCATAGAGGCATGAATGAAATGAAAGCAGCACTCAGCCGAATATTCTATTGGCCAAGAAAGTCTATAGATATAGAAAACTATATAAACAATTGCGAAACTTGTCAAAAGAATAAGTACGATAGAGATCCACCAATAATCAAATTTAACCTCACTCCAACAGCCTCAAAACCATTTGAGCATATTCATGTGGACACTTTCAGAATCAATAGCGAAGCTTTTGTCGCCGTTATCGACTCATTTTCTCGATATGGACAAGCCTACCCTCTTAAAGCTATTACCGGAGTAGAAGTGATAGAAAATCTATTCAATTTTATAACACATCACGGACTTCCATTAAAAATTACCGCCGATCAAGGTACCGAATTTAAAAACAAAGAATTAGAAGATTTTTGTAAAATGTACAAAATCGAGTTACACTTTACTACACCCAAAAATAGTAATTCAAATTCCCCTGTTGAGAGATTTCACTCATCAATTATAGAAAGTTATCGTTGTTTACAGGAAGACCATAATAATCTAAGTACGGAACAATTATTAATCAAACGAGCCGTTACGGGATATAATAATTCAATTCAATTTGTTACGAAATATACCCCATTCGAAATTATCACAGGACATATAAAATCAATAAATCCGTTCGATCTTAATGATAATATGATAATTTCAAGCTATGTACAAACTCATAAAGAAACATCGAATAAGCTCTATGAACGTATAAAAGAAGTTAACGAGCAAACTAAACAGGACATAATCGAAAAGCGAAATGAAACAAGAAACGAACCTCCGGATTTTCAATCGCAAAAAATCGCCTATATAAAAAATAAACAGCGAGGAAAAATGTATCCTAAATTTAAGAAAGTAAATTTAAAAGGTCAAACAGGCATCAAAATAAAAACAAATAAAACATCATATCATAAGAGTAGTGCTAGGAAACCTAAAATTAAAATGAAACAATCTTTTCAGGTTAACGATGCCGAAAAAATTGACGACTCTGTTCATAGTACTTCACATAGGACTAACGATAGGAGCTGACATTCAAGTAACAAACTTAAATAACCCTATCCTGCCTATAAAATTAAGAAACTCTAGATTAGTATATAATAGACATACGTTTTTGCATTATATAGATTTAAGTTACTTAATTAATCAATTAGATGATATCGAAAATAATTTCTTAATAATTAGAAATCATTTATTATTATCAAATGCTACGAATCATATTTCTTATCATGGCTTAGCGGAAAACTTACTTGTTAGAACAGAATATTTAATTCAAATCGCGAGTAATAAGCTACAAAATTTACACCCACATATCCGAAAAGAACGAGGATTGACAAATATTATTGGAACAGCAAGTAAATGGCTATTTGGTACGTTAGATTCGGAAGATGGTCAACGATATGATGAAGCAATAGATATTTTGAATACAAATCAAAAACAAATTGCCAATGAAATGAAATTGCAAATTTCACTCTCAAAAAATCTAATAAAGAATTATAACAACACGATTATTACTCTTAGCAAAAATCAAGACAAACTTCAACTTGGTTTAAAAAAGCTTCGCAATACAATGGAACGAGAAATAAAGTCCTTAGGAGATTATCTTAGTTTTCAAGGCATTCTTACGCAATTAAATTTAGATTGCCAACATAATTATGTTTTTGGACAATTTAGAAAATGCTATTATGTTTGCAAAAATAAACGCTCTTCATAATAGTATTCTTTCAAGTTCTGACTTAAAGGAAATGTTAAAATACTTGACAAAGACTTACAGTAAAAATGAAATTCCAAGGTTCCAAAATATATTGTCTTATTATCAATTTTTTGGTACGCAAATAACTTTTTCAAATTCAAAGCTTATCTTTGCTATTCATGTACCGATACTGAGACCCGAACCTTTTACCTTTTTTCATATTTACCCAGTAATCCAAAATCAAATGATATTTATCCCAAAATACCCTTACCTGGCACAAAATGAAGAAAAGAAACAATTTTCCAACAAGGTTTGCCCGACCGTTGAAGAAACATACTTCTGCCTCGAAGAATTTCACCCTCGTGACGAATGTGTCAACAGTTTATTCATGAACACACCGACAGCCGACTGTCCAACTTTCAAAATCAATATTGAAGAAGCAATCGTAGAACAAATCACGAAAGAAATGGTTCTAATCCTGCCAATTAAAGCCGAAAAATTATTAGCCAAATGTAGCAGCGATCAATATTTGCCAATCGAACAATCAGTTCTAGTCAAAATACCTGAAAGCTGTGAGATCCAAATAAATGGAAGAAAATTCCTCAACGATGTGAAACTTCAAGAAGGAAAACCATTAATCCTGCCAGAAATCAAACTGTCTGCGATAACGCACGAAACTATTTTGGAAATGCCAAATATAACCAAAATTAATCTGGACGAAATTTATCGCCTCAAGGATGCAGCCAATCAGCTGACTTCGTTTAGTATCGACAGCCAGCAACCCCAAAATTCGTCATTTTACATCACCCTTGTGTTTTGCTCTCTAACTATTATAATTCTAGCAATAACACAAAGAAGAAAAATCTACCAGTTATGGAGATCAACCCAAAAGAAGAAACCTAGGGAAGAAGAAGAAGCCACTCCCATGGAAAGCATTCCTTCGAAAAAACACTCCGTAATTTTCGAATCTTAAGGATGGGGGAGTTAAGTCACCACAACCTGTGGGAATCGGCCATTCAGCATGAAACCGAACCCGTGTGACTGCCCACTCAGCAGATGCACCGATGGGAACTAGATTTAAGCAATGTAATGTATTTTACCTCCTAGGATAAATTTTATGTATGATCATTCTCTTTTTAGCTATTGTCAAGTAAAGTCAAACTGTAGTTAGCTCCTAATAAATAATTTTTAAAAAGAGATTTTTGAAAGTTAAGTACGGGAGGCCACGACCAAGATTTTTCGACAATCGCTACCCGCAAACTTCTTTGTGGCTTTGGTAATTTTATTATTTTGATTCAAAAACTGGTATTTTCAGACATTTTGCTTGGTACTTATGCCCTTAATTAATTTTTAAAGTTGTTATCAATTCGGACCCTAAAAACTCATAGCAAACTGTCTGCTTTTCGAGATGCTGTTAAATAATAGTGTAAATAATATGTTTTTTGGATATCAGAAAAAAATAGTGGTGCATATACATAGGGTAATTTAAAAAATAAATAAAAATAACAAAAGAAAAAGAACTCTTTGCTATCTGTCTGAAAACCATCTCCTTTCGTTAATTGTGGCGAGGTGATATTTAAAACCATTTTCAGAAATGTGTTCCGGTGCGTTTCATTTTATGAGAGTGCGTAACACGTCAAATTTTGGGGGAGGGGAAACTTATCACTATTCGTCTGAAATCAGATATATATGGTAGAAAGACGATTCTGCATCACAAAAATGCTAATATCAGATACATTAACCTGTGCCCGATCAGCCCCGTCTCCAAGGGTGAGGCGGCGAGGCAGCCGCCTCGGGCGGCCGTTGTTTTGATTCTTTCTATAAAGTTTTAATGTGTTTGTATGTGAGACGGTAAACACTCTCGCAATGAATACCTATACATATTTAATTTTTTTACTGAAGTGTTTAATCTAAAACCCGTACAAATTTAATGCCACCCGCGGCGGTCTTTTAACACCACAAAATAATTTTCTAACGAACCTAAGTCTTGAACCTAATAAGGTTGGCTTAAGTTTAAATAAGTGGGGACACGACAAAGTATAATGTATTACTTCATAGTTAACTCGCTAGTTAATATGTAAATTTAAAAATATTATTAAAATTTTCTTGATTTCATTCGGTACCTTTTTATACAAATAAATAGTATCGTTATTTGGTATTCAGCTAAAACAGTGGAAGCCAGTGCGGTAAGGCTCTAGAACGCCGCCCTCCCTACTTGAATAATTAAATATTTAAAGTAGGTTTTGACAAGGATTTTGTTAATCGTATCAAAAAAAAAAGGGAAAATGTATGTAACGAAACCTATTTTTTTACTGAAATATTTTTGCTGGGCTAATTTCTAATTCATCATTAGGCCGTTTGACCTTGAAAATTGTAAAAATTTTCGCATTTTGCAGCTTCCGGCGCCCTACCACGAGTATATACAAATGTTTCGATTTTGCCTCCCGTGAGCAGCACTGCCTCTTTAACAGGTCACGAGCCGCCACTGTTCTAGAACGGACAAAAGTTCCTTAATTGGCCTGTTCTAAGGGGCGGCCAAATCCTGCTCGCCTCGGGCGGCCTAAAGCCTAGAGACGGGGCTGGCCCGATGCTAATCAGACAAACTTTTGTTGGCCATAATTGAGCAGGAAACATTGAAAATTGTTTTTAATTACTTTAATATTTGACACCAAAAGCATTGTTATACAACAATGCCAAAAGACATGGTTATCTTGCTGTCGAACTGTAAAATAAACAGCTGACAGACTGGCCTTTGCGCGCAAGGCGACAGATTCTACCAGCATCACCGGCTGTAAGACAGGTCCGTCAAAAATTTTATTAAAAACTTTTTTTGCTTTCGCACCACTGAAAGTGTCTGAAAACATTATTTTCATTATAAAGTCACTCAAACAAGTATGTTAAAAAATATTTCAATCGGACAGCGATAAATTTATAAGGTGGTTAGATGCGTATACAACTTTCGGTTATCATATTATAAAAGTGCAACACCGCAGATGTCTGATATAAAAATTTTTATTACAATATGAACTTCTGTTCATTGGTTTATCCAATAACCAGACGGATAGCAATAAATTTTTGTCATCTTAATTTTTTGCAAAGCAGAAACGGCGCCCCATTAAAACGCACCGTTTCCGGATACTAAATGATAAGGCAAAAATTCATGGTGTAGTATGTTTTATCTATTTCTTATGGTTTTAAACGGATAGCGATAATCAAGGGTTTTGGTCGTGGCCTCCCGTACTATTAAGTAAGTGTTTCTATTTTATTACTTTTTATGTGATACGAAAAATAACAGTCTAGATATTAGTAATACAATATCGCAGCGAAGTTAGATTTAACAGATCTAATAGATGATTTTGCCAATGCCAGTTTATTATTAGTTTTTATATTTTGTTTACAGTGTTTTTGTTTTCTGGCTTTTTATGTGATACGCAAAATACCAATCTACAATATTCATCCTAAATAAAAATTTATTTTATTTTCTTACTTTTCATGGGATACGAAAATATATTAGTTCTTTACTAGTTTTCATCCTGAATAAAAAATATTGTTATATTCTTACTTTATGTGATACTCATATATCATGTATTACCTATGAGAAATGCCTTAACTTAGTTTTAAAATATACAAGAGGTAAGGGCCCATAAATATATTTTGCCCTGAGGTCCACGCGTCCCTAGATCCGCCGCTGACGTGAAGTACACATTTCGAATACGTTCTTCTTCTCTCCAATTTCTTTATCAAAGTCTGCAACATATAATCCAGAATGAAACAGAGAAGACTGATTGTAGTAACAAAACCAAAAATGTATACGAAAAACTTAATAAATTAGAAAATGCTATGTTAACGGTGATTTGGGAAAAAGTTCTAGAGCACGTTAGGTTCCTACGGAGTTACAGATGCCTGGCTTGGATACACAAGAAAAATGCAGTTTATTGAATTCTTTGAATCTGTTTATACAAGATATCAGAAAAAGAACTGAATCAGAAACTGGCTAACTAGAAGCAAATGCTTAAGAACTAAGCAAAGACGTCGAATCCGATAAACGCATAAGAAAAAAATTACTCGGAAATAAAGAAACTGAAATAACACTATTTATTGGGAAAGGTAAATTTAGGGTAAAAAATACTCAATAAACTATTAGAGTTCGTAATAAGTGACTTAGATCGCCGACGTACTGTCCATCGAGATATATAGTTAATGTCTTAATTGTTAACGTCTTTTTGATACATGGGATATTTCGACTTCCAAAGATGCCATTGAAGAGATTTAAAAAATTATAGACTATAATAACAAAGAAGAAATCATTAGCAAACACCGCATGCAATATCTAAAAATCTCCAATCCTGAAAAAAACAAGGCTAGCTCAGCAATGTTCAACATTATCTATAGTAGGGAAATGATAGATATATTTCCCAATTTATATACAGTCTTATAGATATTTTTAACGCTACCTGTTGTGAAACAGATAGTTTATTTTCGAAATTGGCAATAATTAAAAACAAATATAGAACTGTTATGACAGAGAAAAGATTACAATTTTTGTCAATACTTTCGATTGAAAGCGATATTACCAACAGTTTAAATTACGATAAGGCAATAAGGGAATTTGCGGATATTAAAATAAGAAAAATAGATTGTTTATGTAATTTTTTTATTTTCTTTTGTTTTCTTTATATGTTTTAATTTAATCTCAGAATGATAGTTCCTTTTGTTAACTTAAAACATTTGATTTTTTTACCTTAATTTTTTGTCGCATAAGACACCTAAATAGCTACCTACCTGTTGACTCTTTTTTTTTCCTATTTATTTTGTTTTTTTTTATTTCTGTTATACCTACATACATATTTATCAATTAATTTAAAAGACTAAAATATATTTCTTTTATTAGAAAATTGACCAGAAAAATCCTATTTACACAAAATGTGGGGGCACCAAAAGTATCAATAAGCTTAGGGTCCCACAAATCGTAGATCCGCCACTGAGGACACTACCAGAATTGTTTACCAGAGGGTTTCCCCATTCGTTTTACACATTGTAAAAAAATATACTAATTTGTGGAGAAAATTATCATAACTTTTGAATGACCCCATATAAAAATTATATTTGAGTGGTCGCAAGTAGATGGTTTAAAAAAATATATACTACATACGGTGTTTCGTTTAAAAATAGTTAACTTTGACATGCCCCAACTCTCCGGAACAGGATGTCTATACTAATGAAAGGTCAAACTTAATAGCAATGCTGTATTATAATTATCACTGAGTATCCATTTTCCAAAATATTCACACATATAGGCCAGACCTTCTCAGCAATTGAAAAGATAAAAAAGTGAAAAAGCAAGTTTCCTGGATACCTTTAACAAGTGACGGATTAAAAGTAAACCAAAAGTACCTCTTGTATATAGAAGTTAAAGTAAAACAAGTAAAAATACTAAAAAGAATACTTTCAAGTAAGTAAATTTCCCATTATCTGGTTTCATCAGTGCAAAGAACATTGAAGTGTCAATGCTGTAACGTGGTGATAAACTGTTCAACGATTGATTGTTGGTGGTCTATTGGTGAACGTAACATATATAGTTTCCAATTATGGACATGGTTTAACTTAATAGCAATTATGTATTTTAATTATCATTGAGTAACCATTTTCCAAAAGATTCATACATATAGGCCATATCTATACTAGACCTTCTCAGCAAACGAAAAGATAAAAAAGTGAAAAAGCAAGTTTCCTGGATACCTTTAACATGTGACTAATTAGAAGAAAATGCAGATATTTACATCATCATTAAAGCAACAATTCTATTTTACTATAAAATAATTGTCTAGTCTAGATCTACTGGATTAATTGTTATATGAACCTGTTTATATTTTCACAAATCGCACAATGGCGGACAATGCACTTGTATTACTTTTTTTCAGATATTCTCACGTTTGCACTTTCCTCAGGTAAGATTTACATTCAGCAGTCAACAAGCTACTACTTAAGTTCTAGATTTACAGCTTTGGTATTTGACCTTAATCTAATGGCAAATCTAGTGTTATCAAATTCGAATATCCGGGTCAATCATAAATGAGGTGAGCTATAATAGTTTCACGCTGCATTACCTTTTAGGAATCTATTTATAAGAATATAATGTATTTAAAGTATACTATAGATGTTTCAAATTATGTTAGTTTGTATAGGATTATAAGCTCCTCAATTTAATTTAAAAAGTCCATGACCGAAGATGCTTCATTCAAGTTGTCATAGAACTTTGATCATTACCTATAGGTAATGAATGCTTCAAGGGACGACCACTGTTACATATTAATTATCTCACTCAACATGTGACTGCTAAAGTTTTGATCGTTTTTTAATGAGCTCAGAGAATAAAAATCTGTTTAGTCAAAATAACGTGTTTTCGTTTATAAAGCTAGTTAGTTAACACCTAAAAAAGATGTACTGAAAGGCAAATTTTCCCCCAGATAGCTTAATAGAATACTTATTTTTGTTACAATTACCTAAAATGAAGCTTTTCAGGACGAATCATTGCTGGCAGATGAGTCCTGAAAAACTTCATTTAGGTACGTGTGACAAACACTATTTTTCGTCATACGCTCCCAAAACTTTGTTATACGCTTTTTACAATTCTTTAGATCGCTTAAATTTGCAAATTTACCATAACTTTTGAAATCATAATGTTCGAAAAAGTTAGCTAGAAATTGATATCGTAGCAACTATTTGATAATTTTGTCATGTCATTTGAACTTTGACATTTAGACATATTCAGGAATTTTGGAATAGACCGTAAAGGTTGTCATGACGACTTTTAGGGACTAGGCCGAAAAAGAAACATTTTACGAACTTAAATGAGTCAGTAAAATAGCTATTTTTGGGGGCGTATGAGAAAATAGTTATTTACCTAACCTTGCCCGAACTCCGCTTCGCGTCGTTCGTGCAACTGCCGCCTCGTGCGGAAAAGTGTCACTTTCCGCATGTGTTAGGTACATAATTTTTCCTACGATCGATATACAGTGTGTCCACGGATTTTTACTCCATTTGTCTTCTTGGGGACTCAATCCGTGGACACACTGTAGTTCTTAGATAAACGTCAATTAGGTTTGAGGTAAATAATAATATACTGTAATTACAAAAATTATTGAGCTTCTTGTGTATTTCACATTTCACCTTATTGAGTGTTTTAGATAAGATATTCATTAATTTAACAAACCGTGCGGAAAAGTTACTTTTCAGTGCTAGTAGTTCTGAAAAGTAACTTTTCGGCACCATTTTTTTTATAGAATTATAAACAGTAAAGCAGATAAATATTACAAAAAAATATTTATTTTAGACTAGGAGAATAGAGAACTGAGAACAAATTAAACATATTATTAAAGTTAAACGCGTATTTCATAAATGCTTTATATAAACTCTTGTAGGATAACAAAAAACAAATTAACGATAAATTACACAATTACCAATATTAAAATTAAACGTGCAATTGGTATTTGTAGCATACTGTAGATTTATTGCAGATACCATGTCTTGAAGAACTTCGTTGGTTTTTACTTGAATTTGATGCGTGTTTGCTAATGTCTGACCTCCTTCGGATACACATTCTACCGAACGTTGTATTTGGAGTTGACTTTGAGTAGAGCAACTGGGTATTACATTTTCCATTGTACTTTCTGACAAAACTGGATCCATGGGTATTTTCGAAGACGTTGTTAAGATATTCTCGGCAATTTTGCTTTTATTCGTTAGGGAATCTTCAATATAGGATTCGGCTACACTGGTTGACTTCCATCCTCCATGCCTTTTAATATTAGTGATATTGGTTCCAGAATTTGCCAACAAGGTTGCTGAGGATCTTCGAAAACAGTGGCCCGTGTACATTTCTGGATTTTTCAAGTTCAGGTACCCAGCAATGTTAGACGGTATTTTACCAAATGTATTGATACCAACGCTTTGATTAGTGCATTTTCCGTTTCTATAAAATAGAAAAAAGCGTTTGTTTGTGGCGTTCTCAGGTCGCGCAGCCACGTACTTTCTGTACAGTTTTATGTAGCTAGGTTTGTTCTTATCTGGGTCACAAACTACAAATTTTCTCGGATTATTGGTTTTGGTAGATGGTATGGTGATTACCAGAATGTCTTTTTTATCTGCAATGTCTTCGGTCGTCATCTTCATCAACTCCTCACGTCGACAAACACCTGCTATACCAAAAATTGTAGTTATTTTCATCATGAGATAGACGTTGTCTGGAGCATTAAAAATACAATTTTCTACTGTTGTTCCAAAATTTTGGATTTTTTTAGTTTGTAGTTATCGTTGACTCTCTTTAAATAAGATATGAGTTTATGATATTTGCTTATATCAACGTCCTTCTTAAGTTTTATGATTAATTTTAGCATAGAATATTTCGACCATAGCGTTGATGTACTTGATAATATATGAAAATATGCTAGCAATACCTCTTCCTTTATTGTGGATAATTTTTTTTTATTGCACCAGGACTCAAACAAACTGAACTCTTTTCTGTAACGTTCTTTAGATTTTTCTGGAATCAGAGTACTAGTTGCTGCGTTGATGGCCTCTATGATGTCTTCTGAAAAACCTTCTCCTTCAAACTGTTCTTCGCTATCCATTTTAACACAAAAACTTGCAAAAATGATGAAACTGAAGATAGGCTACAGTTGTTGATTGTCAATGTTTGCTTGTTTGACAGTTGCTGAGGTATAAAACAATATTTACCACCTGCTCCAGAACGGGGTGACGTGTATTTGATATTTTAATCACAATCTGCACCTATTTACTGTAATATATACCAGGGGTGTCAAATTATTTATTTATTTTTATTTATTTAGTTGGTGGCCATAAGGAATACAACAGGTTAACACCCAGGAAAGTATCCACAAAATTAATCGATACATTATATCACAAATTCCTAATTATGTAATCAATATAGAAAATCTTATACAAAAAAAAAAACACTAAAACCTAGAGGCAAGTATACTTATAGAGCTCAACAATAATACCTAGTTTCTTAACAGAGTCAATCTTATTCTGTGCTTAAAAGTGTTAGGCGACATGTGAAAGAAATCAACTGAATTGTAAAGGCTATTCGCAGTTTTTGCTATTCTGCACAATGGAGAGTTCTGTGAACAATTTGTTCTTCTGAAGGGTACAAAAAATGCTTCGTTCGATTTGAGGTTAACTTGTGGAACATTTAAATTTATTAAAGAAAGAGTTTGGGGCGCGTCGTAATAAGAATTAATTATTTTATACAAAAACATTACATCTGTTAATTTCCTTCTGTTCGCTAGAGATAAAATATTGAAGTGCTTCCGAGCCAGTTCGAGGTTATTCCTCTGGATCGCATAGTTGTTTTTAAAAGAGATAAGTTTTAGAAATTTATTTTGGATATGTTCTATACGTTCAATATTGACCTCATATTGTGGGTTCCAGACTACACTGCCAAACGAGAGCTTGCCGAGTACAAAAGCATTATATAAGCATGTGATGACTTTAATATCATAAAATTCAGTACACTTTCTGAAGACATATCCCAAGAGTCTTGAAGCGCTCGAGGCAACCAAGTCGATATGAGTGCCGAAAGTCAATTTAGAGTCAATTGTAATGCCCAGATCCCTCAAGTGATCCACCTTCGGGAGAGTAGTATTATTTATTTTATATTCGAAATTTATTATTCGCTAGTAAAAGTAATCGTTTGACATTTTTTAATATTCAGAAAAAGGCTGCTCTCATCACAAAATGATATCAGGCGATCAAGATCGCTTTGAATTTTTTGGCAGTCTTCAATACCGACCACTCCATAAAGCTTTAGATCGTCCGCGTATTTTGTGAACTGACAATACTGACAATAATGAAGTTTGAATTTTGTTAATATGTATGACAAACAATAAAGGTCCCAAATGAGATCCCTGGGGAACGCCAGACGAGGGGACAAAACATTCAGAATGAAATCCCTGGAGCGATACATGAACCCTCCAATCTTTAATATAGGATGCAATCCACTTCAAGAAAACACCACCAACACCGACCTCCGCCATTCTTCCAAGTAAGATATTATGACTTATTTTGTCAAAAGCCTTGCTGAAGTCGGTGTAGATGGCGTCAACCTGAGTCTGACCGTCCATATGCCCATGTATGTAATCTGTGAAAGTAAATAAGTTTGTGTCAATTGTGCGACCTCCAAAAAAACCATGTTGTTCAAAAGCAATGATATTTTTCACCAAATTAAATAGGTACTCGTATATTAGCTTCTCGAATAACTTGGCGACTGACGATAGTTTGCTAATAGGCCTATAATTGGTTACGTCTTTTTTTGAGCCACCTTTAAATATAGGAACGATCATGGCGGATTTCCAACGGGTCGGAAATTCGCCTGTTGACAAAGACTGATTATAAATTGACACAAGAGGCTCACAAATCACATTGGCTGATTTTTTCAGGAATATTGCAGGGACCCCGTCGGGACCGGCCCCCTTGCTGGCGTTCAGTTCCAAGAGCGCTTGCTTTACTTGGGGTTTAGTTAACACAATATTTTGAAGGGACTTATTATTATCGGATAAATGAGTTTGAGAATGATCGAAAGTATACCTCTCGGGCTCGAAAACACTAGAAAAGTATGATTTAAATAAATCGCTTATATCCTTACCACTATCAGCTATGTTACCATCCCAGTGCAATTCATTGGGTATTTTACTAACATTCTGTTTTTTAATTGAGGCATAACTCCAGAAGCGATTAGGATTAGTAATTAAATCTTTTTCTACAGATCTATTATATGACCTAAAATCTAACTCAATTAATTTTTTTGACTGCGTTCTCAACTGTTTGTACAAATTAAGATTTTTATATAAACGCCACTTTTTATGAATCTTTGATTTTTCTTTTATAAGTCTTATAGTATTAGATCTATAAAAAGTAGGAAAATGTTTATTTTTTGTATATTTTGGGACATTGTTTTGAATAGCTTCATTGATTTTTAAATAAAATATCTCGACACAGCCATTCAGCGATCTGCCTCTGAACTCACTTGCCCAGTTTATTTTTGATAGGTCGTTATTTATTTTAGAGTAGTTTCCCCTCCGGAAATTAAAATATGTGTCTTTGTTGAATGACAACCCTTTGTTATATGTTACCTCACATAAAAATTCCAGGCAAGGATGAATACTCTTTTCTGGGACAACTGGATTGCTGCAATGGGTGAGGTCAGAGATACCCGCTCTGTTCGAGAAAACCAAATCTAAAAGTTTATTATTACAGTTAAATACGGAGTTAAATTGCATAAAGTTATGATATGACAAGTTGAGTAACAGGGAAGAATACATACCATCAACATTATAAGGGTCTAAAAATGCATTATTTGACACTTGAACCCACTTTGTAGTGGAAAAATTAAAATCCCCGCATATAACCACTGTTGCGTTTTCATTAAACTTTATGTCCGCCAATTTTGAAGAAAACATTGCATACGCCCCTTTATCGCCCGGAGGGAGATAAACACAGCACACTATTAATAAGCTATTGTCATTGAGTTTAATAGATACCCATATATCCTCCGCGTCACTCTGTAACTCAGAAATTAAAGATGCATTATACTTATTTTTGACGGCTATCAGCACCCCACCCCCATCAAGTTTTTTGCTGGCGGTGCTTTCACGATCTCTGCGAAAAATCGAGAATTTCTGCAGATCAACCGCTTCATGGTCCAAGATGTTTGAGTTTAACCATGTTTCAGATAGACATAATATATCTGGATTATTGTTTGATAAGTTATTTTTAACCGTGTTTAATTTAGGCCTCAAACCCTGGACATTTTGATATAAAATATGTAGAGCTGGTCGGGATAAACAAGTGCTTTTATTATTGCTTAAAACCATAAAGACGGGTGTGGTATCTTAATTAACGACTTTTAATGGACAGTATAATATAGGGTGGTGAGATAAATTAAAACATGTATTCGGTATTGATATAATTTAATAATGCAGGTGTAAATTGCATTTAAATGTGATAGATATAAATAAACAGTGTTTTCTATGTTAAATAGAAATTATATATGTACAATTCTTAGACTAAAACTTCCAATCATTCATCATTCGTTCATTCAAGTATAAAACTAATATTACAACAAGGTTTCTTAAAATTAGAAATATCTACTAAAAAGTCTTGATTGTTTGATTTAAAATGAGTGTTTTATCTTTCTTATTTTACTACTTTTTGTTCTCCAACTTAGCAACTTTCACACAGCGTACCTTTTCACTATGACTGCTTTACCTGACTTCAACGGGCAGATATTTTACTTAGTTATTTTCCAAACTTAACTTTTGTGTTTACGGAAACCATAAATCCAGCTTTCACATTGCTTACAGAAATTCGACCATGAATTTCAAGCCGCCATCTTCTGTTCCATCATATTCCACAGCACAGGGGACGCTATATATCTTTCTGAATTCGAAGAATTGCTTAAACAAGCTCATAAGGAGGTCTTTGTCCCACCTTGGACAAAGATAACTGAGGTGCACGAAATATTCTCTAATATTTGTGCATACAAGAGAAATTGGCCCAAAAAGGAATTTGACCTTTTGGCGCGAAGAGGCACGTGCTAGAGCTCGGTGAAGATACCGATCTAACGACGTGGAGTGTTTGAGTGTTAGCAAAGCACTGACTTGATTAAATGATTAATTTCAATCGCGGATGCTGTGACAGTATCGCTACATTCCATGCGTGCGCGCGCACCTGCGCGTCATGTCTTCGTGATGCAACCAATCGTTTGTATGTGCCCTGGTGGTCTAGGGGTTTGCATGATTAGCCTTCACTTCGGCGACTCGAGTTCAAACCCCGTCGGTGTTTTAAAATTTTTTTTAAGGTTATATTTCTAAACTGTTTTTTTCTTGTTTTTGGGTATGTCTTGGGTTAGCACCTGGTTAGTTTCCTTTTCGAAAAGTGAAATATGACATGGAATGTAGCGATACTGTCACAGCATCCGCGAGTCTTTCTTCGAGCGGGTCGCCTCCTGGCGCCACGATCAAATAATAAGTAGAGATTGGCGCTTTGCCGAATTAATTTGAGATTAAAAGGGTAGAAACGGTTTTCTTTCTTTATTTGACAGAGTATTGTTCACAATGCGGAGTGAGACAAAAATACATTAAATTGGAAACAATTCCAAACGTTTTCCTTTACGAGTGAAGAGTTACTATGTTGTAATCTATTATACTGGGAGTACTGTTGTACAGGTTCGAATTAAGAAAGGGATCGTCCGTCCAGATTTGGACTAAGGGGTTTTGAAGACCGGGCATGTGCTAATTTAAATGCACAAATTGGGTTGTACCCGGGGTGAAATAAATCTATTTTGAGTTTAATTATGGCTCATTCATTCTACATACATACAGGGTGTTATCACCAAATTATTCGGTGAAAAACGATAGTTTCTACACGTGTTGGGGTGTTTCCCCAACATATTCCCCGGCCATGAAGATCCCATCTTCATTAACAAGAAAGAGAGAGTAAGAACTACAACTGAGGAATAAATAAAATCTATTTACAGAGCAAAAACAAAATAATGGGAATGACGGCAACACCGCCTAGAGTTGTCAACAGACTACAAACGAACTAATACTTCTTTAAGTATTGAAGGGAATAACGGCAACAACGCCTTGACTTATCAACAGACAACAAACAGAGAATACTTTTTTAAGTATAACAGGGAACGACGACAACACCGCCTTGGGTTTACTAACATACAAACAAGATAATACTTATCTAAGTATTGAACGGAATGACGGCAACGCGGCCTTGGCTTATCGGGACACGCAGAAATCTAACACGCATTACACGCAAAGAGTTCTAAAAACACGCTGAAAGAACGCGCGTTAATTGAGAGGGCACTTCGCAAAGTACAACATTTAACATAATCTTAATTACATTAAATTATCAATCATTGAGTATTGTCATACTCGGGCAAAAGAGGGTAACACTTGGTTATGATACAAACGACGATTTCGTTTTCTAACATTAGAGAATGAGTCATACAACTTTTATGGGCTCAAAAGGTGGCATAAGGGGTAAATTTACTTACTAACTTATTGAGAGAGTTTTGTTCAGAGGATTGAACAAACAACGATAGAGGGAAACCACCGTACACGTCTCTTCCGTCTCTACGTGCAGGGATATTAACACTAGGAGGAATTGAACGATTTTTCACACATACATCACCGTACACATCTCTATGTGCAGGATTATATACACTGAGAGGAGGAATTGAACTATTATTCAAACATACACCACTGTACACGTCTCTACGTGCAGGGCTATATACACTAACATGAGTTGAACTATTGTTCAAACGAGGATTTAAAACAGGAGCGTTTCCTGCAATTACCCATCCTAAATGAGTATTTTGCAAGACAGGAAGGTTCTTACCTAACCTATATACACCATTTAACATCAAATCATAATACAGATCAGCACCGATCAACATATCGATGTCTGATGGGGAAGCATAATGCGGATCACCTAACCTAAACTGACTGGGGATACTGATTGTATTTTGATCAATGGGGACTTGCGGAAGTTTGCAAGTTATGTTGTCGAGTACAGCGCAAGTCAACTTAAAACTTCCTCAAATCAACCATCTTATTCGACTTCATACTGCCTTGAGAGATTCCACTTATATGAAGTGATTTGCTATAGGGAACATAGTTTAACTTCTCTACGAGCTGATTGGTTACAAAGGAGTTCTGACTTGCAGAATCTAAGAGAACTTTTGCTTGAACAGGACGTCCATTAGCAGCAAACAGAGTTACACGGGCTGTAGCTAACAAAACATGAGAGTTATTCTTCGAGAGAGTGGATAAGTTCAATGAATGTGTATCTTGTGACTGACTTTCTGCACTTGCATTAAAACGAGGGCCTCTATTCTGAGGTATCAAAGGTGGAGCTCTATTTTGAGGTGTCTGAGAGGGATCTCTATTCTGAGATATTTGAGGGGGGCTCTATTCAGAGGCACTTGAGGGGGATCTCTATTTAGAGATATCTGAGAGATACACCTATCTTGAGGTAGTTGAGGGGGTCCTCTATTTTGAGGAGGCATGGTATCATGCTCTTGAAAGAGACATGACTGACTGCTGTCGAGAGAGTGCCTATCTATAGGCTGATCAATTTAAGTACCATGGGCTGCTGAGTTTTGATTATTAAAAACATTATCTTGAAAAGAGGGAGAACTATGGCCATTGAAACCATATTGAGGTGTGTGTACTTGAGAATTATGTAAAAGAGTGTGATGTTTCTGAGCGCACAAAGAACATCTTCGAGTGGAGGTACATTTACTTCTCGAGTGACTAGTACCGAGACAGTTAAAGCAAAGTTTTTTACTTTCTACAACTTTCTGCTTATCAAACAAGTTTAGTTTCTTAAATTTATCACAAGAGTATATTTTATGAGAGTTTAACTTGCAAAAACTACACAGAACTGACTTGGTTTGTTGCCTTACATGCAACGAGACTCCTTTTGTAGAGTTTTTCTGAGTACTGTCTACAGAAGACAAGTTTTCTAATATGATACACCTTTTGTGTAAGAAATCAAGAAATTGAGCGAGATTAGGCAACATGTTTATATCTCGTTCTGTTTCAAAAGCCTTACGAGTGCCAAAATCTAATTTTTTCTCAAATAAATAAATTAAGAGAAATTCCCAGAGTTCATTGTGAGAGTAATTAAGGTTGTTAATTAGATCAAGATTTTTCTTTAGATCAGTTACAAATTGTCTTAAATTAGGACCAGTACATTTGACAACAGAGTCTATTTCTAATAGCGAGATGAAATGAGCATTAATTAATGACAATTTGTTCTCGTATCTTTCTTTCAATAAGTTAATTACAACTTCAAAGTTATCATTCGTTGCGAGTAAGCTTTCAATGATTTTTAGAGGTTCTTCTCTCAAAAATGACTTTAAGTACATAAATTTTTGAATGTCATTCAGTGAACTGTTGTCTGTAATTAATGTATCAAACAATTGAATGAAAGAGTTCCATTCAGAAATTTTACCATTAAAAGGGTTGATCTTTATCTCTGGTAATCTTACAGAAGGGGGAGGGGAGCTTTGCTGAACTACACATTGAGGATTTGGAACAACTTGAGTGGGTAATGGTATAGTTAACTTCTTAATACGCTTTTGCATCTGAACCAATAAATGATCGCAAGTCTGTTCCACTTGCTCACGAATCTCAGTGTCAAGTGTTTCCTCATTGGGGATACATTCAATCAAGTCTTGAATTTGCTCAAACTTGCTGAAGGCAAGCTCTAATCTATCGCGTTTTAAAATAAAATGCTCAACTTCATTCTCTTTGTCTGCATTGGCTTGCATCCAATTGCTTATCCGTGTGATTTTACCCTTGACACTGGTTCGCTGTGTTTTCAATTGTTCATACGTCATTGTGAAATATTTTTAAAAATACACAGTGCGAAAATATACAAATATGAATAGAAATGCAATAATATCAACACAACATAAAGTACAGATATAAACAGTGCATATATAACAATATATCAATGAGGAAATAAACACAGTACACAAGTTTTTATTTAACAGTCAATTACAGAGTTTCGTACAACTTACCACGAAAGTCTTTCACTTTTTGAGCAGCCCTGGTAGTGTCTAGAGTCCTGCTGGTTGCAGGAAGTCCATCAATTTACAACAAAATGGTGCGACAAAGAGTTACAGTAAATACCTAATTCAATTTACAGTAAACAATAACTAACTACATGAATATGACAAGGATTCAAATCAAATATTTATATCCCTTTATACACGTTTCAATCCAATATTTTTCGAAGGACCTTGAAAGAATTTAATTATCCGGCTCGATCGGATCAAATTTATGATCCGGAGAGCAATTTTATTTTTAAATTTATGAAAATATCCGGCTCGATTGGATCAAATTTATGGTCGGGATAAACAAGTGCTTTTATTATTGCTTAAAACCATAAAGACGGGTGTGGTATCTTAATTAACCCCTTTTAATGGACAGTATAATATAGGGTAGTGAGATAAATTGAAACATGTATTCGGTATTGATATAATTTAATAATGCAGGTGTAAATTGCATTTAAATGTGATAGATATAAATAAACAGTGTTTTCTATGTTAAATAGAAATTATATATGTACAATTCTTAGACTAAAACTTCCAATCATTCATCATTCGTTCATTCAAGTATAAAACTAATATTACAAAAAGGTTTCTTAAAATTATAAATATCTACTAAAAAGTCTTGATTATTTGATTTAAAATGAGTGTTTTATCTTTCTTATTTTACTACTTTTTGTTCTCCAACTTAGCAACTTTCACACAGCGTACCTTTTCACTATGACTGCTTTACCTGACTTCAACGGGGAGAGATTTTACTTAGTTATTTTCCAAACTTAACTTTTGTGTTTACGGAAACCATAAATCCAGCTTTCACATTGCTTACAGAAATTCGACCATGAATTTCAAGCCGTCATCTTCTGTTCCATCATATTCCACAGCACAGGGGACGCTATATATCTTTCTGAATTCGAAGAATTGCTTAAACAAGCTCATAAGGAGGTCTTTGTCCCACCTTGGACAAATATAACTGAGGTGCACGAAATATTCTCGAATATTTGTGCATACAAGAGAAATTGGCCCAAAAAGGAATTTGACCTTTTGGCGCGAAGAGGCACTTGCTAGAGCTCGGTGAAGATACCGATCTTGCGACGTGGAGTGTTTGAGTGTTAGCAAAGAACTGACCACAAAATATCCCCCCTTATAAGAAACTGTCAAACGTTCAACAATGGGACTGATAGAAGCGCCATCTATCGACTGACCGCATAACTAAACTACGTTGCGTATGGCAGACGCTAAAATTTAAAATTAAGTTAATTTTTAAGTTTCTGATGACAAATTTTTACTTTAATAGTTAGCAAATATGTAAGAGCATTAGCAATTTTTCCGTTTTCGACAAGGACTAAAATGGAAAAATTGCAAGTCATACATATTAGCAATTAAAGTAAAAACTGCCATACAGAAACAGTGCTATAAAAAATTAAAAGAAAAACATGTTTCAAGAGTTTATTGTCAAAAGTAGTATTAAAATATAATGTACCTACAATACAATTTTACAAATACATTACAAATATTTGTATATACATACATACATATATTTATTACTACTAAAACAGTTTTATCTACAATACTGAAACAAACCTTTTGCACTCGACGCGCGTTGCCCTAAATAAATAAATAAAATAAAAACATTATGAATTAATTTTAAATTTTTAATTGTTATTCTATGACTATTATCAAAAGCATGCTCGGCAACACTCGATTTTTCTGTTCTAGCATACTTTAAGTGAGCTATGTATTCTTTGAATCTCATTTGTATACATATTTTCTAGTTTGCCCAACATATTTTTGGTTATAATCCATATAGGTGTCCAATTAGAGTCCTCGAGTATACTGAGGATTTATATGGTATCGAGACATATTTTGTATTTTCATCCTGATTAACGAAAGAAGTGGAATCATGAATAGTCTTTCTAAACACATGCCTATTAATTAGTCTATTTATTAAGTTAATATTGAAACCATTAACTTTTGCTATATTCTTAATTGACTCCTAACATCAAACGAGATTAAAATTTCACCTTCAATAAGGTTCGTACCTTTAATTTAGTTTATGAAATCTAAGAAATGTAGTACTCCTGAATTCTGTTACTTTTGGCACTTCAACTCTGAGACACC
Source organism: Pissodes strobi (assembly GCA_016904865.1). Classification (NCBI taxonomy): domain Eukaryota; kingdom Metazoa; phylum Arthropoda; class Insecta; order Coleoptera; family Curculionidae; genus Pissodes; species Pissodes strobi. The sequence goes on from MU188885.1 coordinate 27,853, forward strand.
GTATATTGAAAATATTGGAAAATTATTATATACCTTATTATTATATTATATTGTTCCAGTAAAATTTTTTGGAGCAAAAGCGAAATGTTTTTCATATGATATATCCTTGGAATTAAGTAAAACAAATTGATTGACTAATTAAAAAAGATAAAACAGTACCTCGATAGAAAGCAGGCACAATCTTTTTAAGTACCAATAACAGAATTCATGATACAATAAAATGTTAAGTAAAACAAATATCACATATAAAAATACAAAAAGCAGTGATTTTCTATGTTGTATAAGTACTGTGAATAAAATGCAAAGCAGTTGTATGAACCAATAAGTATTGTGACAATAAAAGCAAACCAAGGGTTTCGAAGCAACTCGATTGTAGGATGCTGTTCTAGGACACTGTTGAATTCTAGTCTTCACCAAAGTCATTTTAGCATAAATACGAGTACTTAACTAGTTAGTTTAGTAGAGATTTAGTTCTATAGTTCAATGTTCAAGTCTTCTGATAGAAACACAGACACTTTCACACTTGGGTACTCTTCGGCTGGTTCATTTGAATATAAAAAGCACAAGTTTGTTCTTCTTTTTCCTTTCAACCATCCATCCTCAAGTTCATTAATTTTGATATCAGCTTCATGTAGCGAAGTAAAAGATATTGCTTCATTTCATTGTAAGTAGTTGCTACATCCAAACTTTCAGCAATAGCCCTTTCCACTTCTCGACATTCCATCTTTGCTCTTTCTGCGTTTAATGTGGACATTCTCGGAGGACATCCAGGTAGCTTACTTGAAATATCCCACAAGAAACCGTTACGAAATATAATTATAATATAATGTAACTTATAAAATAATTAAAATGAAAAACCGAGTGAAAAACATTTTTGTAAAGAAAAAACAAATAGGTTGCGTAATGGCGTATGGCGTTCTTATAAAATGGCGTTACCTTCTGTCTTCTGTCACTTGTCACGATGACTACAGCACCCCTAGTGACTGACCGCAAAAGTGTTTTGATATTCCCACGAGTGCGCATTTAACTGAAATTTCTAAGGGGGGTTATTTTGTGGAACTGACTTGATTAATTTCAATTTCTTTCTTCGAGCGGGTCGCCTCCTGGCGCCACGATCAAATAAAAAGTGGGGATTGGCGCTTTGCCGAATTCATTTGAGATTAAAAGGGTAGAAACGGTTTTCTTTCTTTATTTGACAGACTATTGTTCACAATGCGGAGTGAGGCAAAAATACATTAAATTGAAAACGATTCCAAACGTTTTCCTTTACGAGTGAAGAGTTGCTATGTTGTAATCTATTATACTGGCAGTACTGTTGTACAGGTTCGAATTAAGGGATCGTCCGTCCAGATTTGGACTAAGGGGTTTTGAAGACCGGGCATGTGCTAATTTAAATGCACAAATTGGGTTGTACCCGGGGTGAAATATTTCTATTTTGAGTTTAATTATGGCTCATTCATTCTACATACATACAGGGTGTTATCACCAAATTAAACGATAGTTTCTACAAGTGTTGGGGTGTTTCCCCAACAAGAGCCATTTTCAAAAACAAAAATATTTAATAGCTAATCTTACCTGGAAGCCTATTTAAAGCTTACCCAGATCTTCTGTATTCTGAATATGAATGATTCTCGATTTCTCGGCTTTGCGTATCAGTACATTACCGTTTTGAACCCAGGCAAATTTGTAGGATTTTTCCTTGGCAATCTCTCGAGTCCGCTTCAAGAGTAACTTTGTCTGGGGCAACAGGTGCTCGTTGATATAGAAACGATCGGCAACACCAGTGAGCACACTGGTGCTCTTTCTGGCTTCTGAGAGCTTTTGCAGCCTCTAAGAATCGGTCTCTTTGGAGTTTCGTCACAAATTTTAAGACGATATTTTTTGGTTTATTTTCCACTTGGGTTTGTACCCTAAAAACAGCATCAATCATGGTGTCTTCGATGTTAAATTTAAGGAAATTTCCAACAGTTTTTGTTATTGAAATTAGGTTTTCGTTGGACTTTTCGGGTACTTCCTGGATTTCAACACTATTGGATCTTAGGGTGCTTTCTAAGGCACCCACTTTTCTTGACAAGGCTCCCACTTCTTGCTTCAGTTTGTTATTTTCGGTTTTTAATAGTTCAGTTATTTTAAAGTACTCATTAAGCCTAACCAGCTTGCTCTCAAAATCAGTTATTTTATCGGAGCAAAAATTTACTGATTCTTTAAGGTCCTGCATTTCACGCTGCATATCATATTTCATATTCCTCATAAACTCCATCATCTCGCTAGGTTGGGCCGATATTTCGTCTAAATCCGACTTGGATTTAGTCCGGTCGCGCTGTTCGCGACAAGATTTGCACATCCATCGGGCTCCCGGTAGTGCTTCAAACGCAGTAAGCTGGGTTTTCGACACATCCGAGCATGCACTATTGACGTGGTAAAAAGCAGCACATTTACCGTGGCAACGAATACCCGGCGAGTTTTTTGTTATGGTCAGAGAGAAATTAATAACTAAAGTGAGAGAGCCAGATGTACGTTATTCTTTGCGGACCCTGTTACGGTGGCGCCACTGTGGGTATCTAAAACAAACTATGCGCTCACGGTCGATAAAGTAGGTATTTATACCCACATCGCATGGTCGGTATAGTAGGTCACATTTAGACCATCCATGGAAAATATTTAAACTTTTTAAATTTAATGAGCAGGTGAAAATAAAACAAGACAATTTAAACCAAACGAACGATAATTTATTATTCTTTACATTTCAACAACAGGAATAAACTCTTACATCAAAAAGTTAACTCTGTAGATAGAAAAAACAGCCTACTATAGGAACTTTAATTTATTAGTGAAACCACTAACAAATAATATAAAAAATACATATTCTTTATAGGCAAAAACAGTTAAAGTCTTTCACACTTAATTTAAAAGTCAACTAAGTATATAGATAATAGTACATAAATAAGTAGGCCAACCTTTGCCTTTGCTTGCCTAACTTAAACACGAAATACGGGAAAAAACAGCCAATGTTAACATGGGAACTATAATAATTTATAAGTTAAACCACTAACAAATAAATAATATAAAATAATACATAATATCTTTATATTTCCAAACATAAGAAAATAAAATTCTTAACAATTTTTATAATTTTAATATTTATACTCGAACTACCCTTTTATTCTAAATACTCTCGTACCGTAACAATCCAGCAGCAGTTAATCCCAGAAGAAAATAATTATTATTACAAATAGGCACATTAATGGTTTTCATGCAACTTGGTCAAAAAATATTTTATTATTTGTTAGAAATAATAAACCATTATTTAAATGTGTATTAATCATACCTTAAGATAAATAAACTTAACCTTCCAATGCTAATGTGAATCCGGATAGCCGGCTTCCAATTTTTCGACCGATGCACGGCCACGGATACACCGATGACTCAGCAGATGGATGTCTTAACCACTTGAACGAAACTGCTTTACTTTTGCAGTACACCTTGCTGTTTATTTTTGGGTGAAATGCCTGGTTATTAACAAACACGAAACTCAAAAACTACACGCAAACACAATATATAAATGATAAAAATGACGCGACGTTTCCCTGACAGCTTGCATTATATTGACGTTTTACTCTATTAATTCCAAATGCCACCGTTTCAAACGCCGTGCGCGTCTAAATTGCGCAGTAGCAAATAAACGCTATCTACAAAATGCCCTATTCAATAAGCCCTCTCACTTTAGTTATTAATTTCTCTCTGGTTATGGTTTTTTCAGTGTTTACAATTTGTCATGGCTTTTACCAGATTAAAATATCGTTTTATTACGTATTTGCACTGCACAAAACAAAGCAATTTTTATATTATGCGAAGCACAGAACTTCAAACATTGACACTGTATGGTTTATTTAATTTTACTTCTTAATAGAGTTGAGTATTTACACTTTTTATACGGAGCAACAAATATGCGTCATATACACACACACACACACACACACACACACACGCTCAATTATATAATTAATAGAACATTTTATATAAATTCTGTCACAATTTCAAAAATCGTGCGGAAAAGTAGTACTTTCAGGAAAAGATACTTTTCCTCACACTCCCCCAAATATTTTCAGATTGTTGGCAGCATGTGGAGCGTTTTAGTTTAATCAGTCGTTCGTGTGTAGACAGAGTGTTCAGAACAGAGACGGATTTGTGAAAATCCTTAATTTGTATTTTAATATTTTATTTGGACTTCGGTGGAAATATATACGAAGCAATGTAAAATACAAAGGCAAATAGGTAAAATCTATAGTCGGATCAGCGAATAGATATAGTAATAAAATTAGGTGAAGGAGGCGACAAGACCGGAAAAATCGTCTAGGTGTCAGATTTTTTTTAGAAAAAATAGGATTTTGCTTGCTATTTCTTCGATATAAGTACATATATAACGATAATGGAATGCTTTGTAAATATTAAATATATTTTGGCCCTGTGAAACTAACCCAAAGTTGATTCGACGAATAACCCAAACCAACCAAATCTATTAAAATTGATTATAACGTATCGGAACCGGTTCAAATGACTAAAATAAGTTGAGACTAAGTGAATCTAGCCGAAAGTTGATTGGACGACTAACCCAAACTAACCAAATCTATTGAAATTGTTTATAACGTATCAAAACCGGTTCAAGTGATTAAAATAAGTTGAGACTAAGTGAAACTAACCGAAAGTTGAATCGACGACTAACCCAAACTAACCAAATCTATTAAAATTGATTATAACGTATTGTAACCGGTTCAAATGACTAAAATAAGTTGAAACTAGGTGAAACTAACCGAAAGTTGAATCGACGACTAACCCAAACTAACCAATTCTATTAAAATTGAGTATAGCGGATCGAAACCGTAACAAATGACTAAAATAAGTTGAGAATAAGTGAAACTAATCGAAAGTTGATTGGACTATACTCAAACTAGCCAAATCTTTTAAAATTTATTTCAACGTATCGGAACCGGTTAGAGAGACCCATTTACATGTTAATAAGATAAAAATAAAGTTTTTAAAATCACATACAGGCTGTTAAAGAAATTATTATTTTTTTAAATTCCAGTTTTTTCGAACTAATACCGATATATTTACAAATACATATAAAAACAAATCCTCAATTAGTTGTTAAAAGATAATAAAAAAACTGAAACACATTAATAACAATATAATAACAGGTATTATCTACAATATACTATCATATTTAAAAGCGTTTAATTTCATTTCCATAATGAACGTTCATCATATACATATATCAATGTTAAAAATACCATGTAATAACCTGTTTATTTCAAACATTTCCGATAAATTTACATGTAAATGCTGTTCAAATTTAACTAATGTCATGCAGTATATTACGCCCTATAACAGAAATTGACAGACACGTACTGGACAAACATTTTTTATTTATCGAAACGATTCGCAGATAATACTGCGTTAGCCTAAAGAGATCGCCATAATTACCTGAATATTGCTACTAATTTTGACATAAATGATTTGGCCAAAACTAACATATGTCAAAGTATGATATTAAATAAATTCTAAAAAAATAAAAGCTCTCGCTGGCATATAAACGTATAATATATAAAATAAACATGGCTACTTTTTCTGCAAGTAAAAAATATATGTCAAAATATAATATTTAAATGTGTCAAAATGTCAAGGTAATATTTTGACAACATCCTATCCATTTCAAATAATTTCAGATGTAAAACTGTAAAATTTGACAGATGCAGATGTCAAATTTTATTTGCATACAATAAAGCTCGAAAACTAAAACCTATTTGTTAAACACTTTTTTCGATATCTGTTATAATAAGAAAAATATTGACGAATTTATTTAACTGTCAGATTTGACAATTGCTTGAACCGTTCAATTTATTGAAATCTATATAATCGTATATTAACAGGGGATTAAGTTGACACATTCTGACATAAATATTGACACATTGTCTTCACGTTTTAGTGGCATAACCAAATTCTGTCTTTCACGCGACCTGGTATAAATAAAAAGGAAAAGTGTAGATTTTGTCGAAATTTAAAATCGGAAGTCGATAGAGCAATGACAACTGTATAAAAAATGTCATATAAATTTGTCGGTATTGTTTATAGTTAAGCTTAAAAAAAATAATGAAGAATCATAAGGCAACAAAAAGGCCTTTTAACGTTTTTCTCGAAATAAATTTGCGCTAAATTTGCAGTTATTTAGTTACAAAATAAGTATAAAGTATAGTAATAATATAATGCAGCGATGCATTACAAAATTAATCTAATACATTTTAGCGTCAATAGTCTAATTTTAAGTGACATTATTTAATTTATTCTGACCTTTTATGTCACAAATACATCAAAACTAACTATAAACAATACCGAAAAATTTATATGACATTTTTTATACAGTTCTCATTGTTCTATCGACTTCCGATTTTTAATTACGACGAAATCTACACTTTTCTTTGTTATTTATATCAGGTAACGTGAAAGACAGAATATGGTTATATCACTAAAACCTGAAGACAATGTGTCAATATTTATGTTTATGCAAATTTAGTCGTCGATTCAACTTTCGGTTAGTTTCACTTATTCTCAACTTATTTTAGTCATTTGAAGCGGTTCCGATACGTTATAATAAATTTTAATAGATTTGGTTAGTTTGCGATAGTCGTCCAATCAACTTTGGGTTAGTTTCACTTAGTCTCAAATTATTTTAGTCATTTGAACAGGTTCCGATACGTTATAATTAATTTTGATAAATTTAGTTAGTTTGGGTTAGTAGTCCAATCCACTTTCGGATAGTTTTACTTATTCTCAACTTATTTTAGTCATTTTAAGCGGTTTCGATACGTCATAATTAATTTTAATAGATTTGGTTATTTCGGGTTAGTAGTTCAATCAACCTTCGGTTAGTTTCACTTATTCTCAAATTATTTTAGTCATTTGAAGCGGTTCCGATACGTTATAATCAATTTTAATAGATTTGGTTAGTTTGGGTTAGTTGTCCAATCAACTTTCGGTTAGTTTCAGTTAGTATTAACTTATTTTAGTCATTTGAACCGGTTACGATACGTTATAATCACTTTTAATGGATTTGGTTAGTTTTGGTTAATCGTCGAATCAAGTTTCGGTTAGTTTCACTTAGTTTTAACTTATCTTAGTCATTTGAACCGGTTCCGATATGTTATAATCAATTTTAATAGATTTGGTTAGTTTGGGCTTGTCATCGAACCAACTTTCGGTTAGTTCCTAGTCTCAACATATTGTAGTCATTTGAACCGGTGCCGATACGGTATAATCAATTTTGACAGATTTGGTTAATTTGAGTTAGTCGTCCAATCAACGATACGAAAATTCCGTAACGTGAGACGAAAATATAAACCATGTCGTGACGTGGCCTTGAAAAATCACTCTCAGGAAACCAAAGAAGTCTAGCAAAAATGAGGTTCGAGGTATTATATTATGTATTTTTAAATAAATTTTAGGTAATTCCACTATTATTGTTATCTTTGAAACGGTCAAAGCTACAAAGATGATTAAATTAGAAAAAAGTTGCCATTATTGATGTCTTTTCAAGATCGATTTGCAGTGTTGTTAAATTCTGAGATAGCAACAGTGGTATCACCTAAAAATGACACCCTGTATAGCAATTTTTT
>MU188885.1:42071-57439 GCA_016904865.1 Pissodes strobi
GTGCGATAAAATATGGTCTTTTAAAACTAGTATCTTAATATACTATTATAGAAGTCAAGTTGTCATATTTTTATGTCATCAAGTTTATATTGTATTTTCCATAATTAATTAAAGAGTTTAGTTTCCCGACGAGCTTTTTGACGTCCATCTATACTCGTTGAGTGCAGAGAACGCTACATTTGGTGACCCCGACGTGATCTTTTCTGAAGAGGCTGCTGCAAGTTCTTGAGTGAACAGATAGTAAGAGAAGAGATGGATCGGCTACTGAAAGAGAGGGATATATATCTCCAATCATTTGAGAGAGATGTTGATGAAATACAACAAGAAATACACAGAGATGAGCCAGATATAATGGAAGTCCAAGGAAATATGAAAATGCTCACAGGTACCTATGAAACATTGAATGAAATTAATAGGAACATTTTTAATTTAATGTTAGATGATGATGTATATGAAAAAGAAATGACTCAAGTTAAGTTAGAGGCTGATAAAGTTAGCAAAAAATTTCATAAACTGCAGTTGCGTGTAGATTTTAGAATTAGTAGGGATTTGAATGAGATACAATCAAGTGCTAGCAGTATCAAAAAGAGATTAAGAATGCCAAAAATAGAAATTCATACATTTGGAGACGATTTAAAAGAGTGGTTATCGTTTTGGAGTAGTTTTAGTAGAATCCACGAAGACGATGAAATAGAAATAGAAGATAAATTTAAATTTTTATTACAAGCCATGAAACCGAAGTCGAGGGCTAGCCAATTAGGTGAGAGCTATCCCCCTACTTACTGCCGAAAACTACGATAAAGCATTGGGGAGTTTAAAATCAAGATTTCATAGGGAAGATCTTTTGATTGCGGTCTATGCTAGAGAGCTGTTGAAATTAATTTTAAACAATTTAAATAATAAATGTAAATTTAATATGCTTTATGGCATGGCAACACGGTTACGAGCTCTGGAAACTTTGGGAGTAACTAGAGAGAAATGTGCTGCAACTTTGTATCTCTTAGTGGAATCTTGTCTTCCTGGATACGTTCTTCGTGTCTGGCAAAGAAGTGAAACTTTTTCAACAAATATTCCACTTCAATCTCGTCTAGACAATTTAATGCAATTTCTCAAGAAAGAAGTAGAGAATGAAGACAGAATCACACTAGTAACTGCCGGATTCGACATGAATAAACCAAGGAAAATGCTAGAACAAACTGAAGAACTAACTCCAACGGGGGCAAGTTTACTTTTCCAGAACAAAAACAGGAATGAAAAACATAAATGTGTTTTTTTGCAAGTAAGACCACTTAAATCATAGCTGTCCAAAAGCTGCTGAGATGCGATTCACCGAAAGAAAGAAGATCGCTTCTTGTAAAGGATGTTGCGTCTTCATTAAATCTTTGCGTAATCCCGTGGATGACAGTAGATAAGCTATGACAGTTGAGCAGCAATTTCGGCCATTTTTGCATGTAAATCTCCATAAGAAAATCACAGGTCCATCCTGGCAATACCTCCTTCAACTAGGCCAACTAGCTGATATTGAAATTAGCAGTGACGTCATGAAAAGTGGTCCATACTTTTTACCATAAGAAAAGCATTAAGAGGAGCCAAGAGGTGCCCAGTAAAAGTATTGTTTATTTTATCGCGCCTACTTCCGTATTTAACGTTGATTGCCACGCTGGGCGACTGGAATGTCAATTCCCATCTCGACGTCATGTACCCGGTGCTGCCAGATTGGGCGCTTTATCACAATTTGAGCTACTTGCTATTTGCCACTAATTATTTTTCAAAGAAACGTTAAATATTCGTCTTGGATTCCAAGATTACAATTAACAATATATTAGATACTTAATGTAAAAGTTTGCTTTGGTATATTATAGTATAGTTATATTAAATATAAATAAATATTTAAAATCTGAAAAGTAAATATATAAAAACCGAAAAGTGAAGCAATAACGGAATCAAAACCTTTAAGAAAATAAACGTTGCTAACCAATAACCTAATTATTTTGTATAAATATTTGGTTCCATTTAAAAACATAATTTCAAATGTCATTCAACAAATGCTGTAAAAATTAAAGTCCAACTAAATATACGTTAATAGTTTACATCCCAAATAATGTATGAAACTAACTCTAAATCTGGCAACACTGCCTCAGTGCCTTCTGTCAGTTGGCATAATGGCGTACTTTCGACCGGCTTCTTAATTATTGTTCTGTTCGTTTTGATTGTGTTTCTGTTAATTTCTTTACACTTTCGTGTGTGTAAATTTATGTGAACAATGATGTGCGGTGGAAACTCGCCGAAAAGATCTAAAGTTCATGTTTTTAGCCTCGTTTTTAGCTTTCCAAAATGTTTGGAGTTGACCTGTTGCGTTCGTGTAATAAGAGTTTATTTTGTTCTTGTTCACTGTGGTCAGCAAGTTTATAAAATTTGTTCCTGTTAGCTAATTTTGGAGTAAGTAATATTTAGTGTAATTATGCCTCATAAAGGCTGTAATGCAATGTTTGCTATATGCCCTCAGTGGTCAAAAAACTTCAAGAACTAAAACGAGACAAAATATTAAAACATGGATATTCCCGTAGTTTAAAGGCCCTTTTTCCATCATTTATAAAAAAGCAAAATGTTAAATTAGCTCTCAAAATATTTAATCATTTTATTATAGAGGCTCTGAAAGGTTTTGTCTCGGGTGTTCTTAGATAGATAGATAGATAGGTAGATAGATAGATAGATATTTATTTGATTCCGAGCACTACAAAGTTACAGTAGAAAGGAACAAGTCAAAAAAAAAGTTACAATAAAAAGTGATCAAAAATACAATAATTAAAATATGTCACATTATTACCTTACAAAAAAAATGTATATGTGTATAGGAAAGTATAATAATTTGTCTCATTCACAAGACACAGCAGAGGATCTGAAATGCCAGTTAATCACTTATTTAAGTAGATATTGCTGTCATATTGTTTAAAAAAAAAATAAGTTGTGAATTTTGTAAAGAAAATTTAACTTTAAATAGGTAAACCTTGTGTTGTAGTAGATTCTTACAATTTCATTAATTCCTCAAGTCGTGGGGCTCTTTTATATCCTCGTGAACGTAGTTTCAACAGCCTATATTATATTTAAAAAACTGATTAATGAGTTCGAAGACACATTTTTAGATATTTACAATAAAAAGTCTTTTCTTTGTGAGCCGTTGTTAAACTAGGTATCTAAATCAAAACAGCCTTTTGACTCATTTTGAAAATTGTAAAAATCACCTAAAAATTGACGTTTCAAAAATTTTTCTTTGCAGCATTTCAAATACACTTCTTTCTTAATAATAATTATTGTTCTAAACATAATCATAATATTTTGGGTAAAAGGAAAAAAGGAAACTGGAGACTTTTAATAAATAAATATTAGACCCCAATAATATACCGAGTAATATACCAAATCTAACATAAAAAAGTAATAATTTGAAACCTGTATAAATCTTTCATGTTTTATCATAAATATTTGTAGATTGCAAGGTTCTTTGGATGGAGAAAACCGAGGAGAAAACGCACTTACAAATTTGACATTACTATTACCCAAGCTATTACCTATTATGACACTTTTATACCTATAGTGATATTTTACCGTGGTATCTAGTTTCAGTTTATCAAAATAGGTAGATTCTATTTTGATAAACTGGATATTCAAAGGTTTTTGCTTTGAAATTTCGTTTTCCTTTAACAAAAATCGAATGAGGCACGTCTAAAGGCTGTTCATGACTTGCAGCCTTGTTTTAGCCGGAAGCTCTTAAATATTATTTATGTAGGTATGCAGAAAAAGGTAAGTAAACTGCAATTTCATATTTGATTTAAAAAAAAAATGAGTAATACACATTATCAGTCATGATAGTCGTGCTTAAAGTAATATCAGCTTGTAGGAGGTATTGTATTAGGCCAATTACGTTTCAAACTACATATATAAAAAAGATAAATTTACAAAACACAAGTTTTTGTTATATTTTTTCGAGATTTTTGCATCTAAAATGTCTACTTAACTGTGAAATTTTAAAAGAAATTGCACATTTCAATATACGCCTGTAAATAAGTTAAGACCACTTTTGATGACGTCACGTGTAAGCCGTCTGGCCTTGTTGTAGGAGGTATTGATCCTGGTCATTTTTGTTCCCAAGTCGTCGACTTGAGCTATAGCATATTTCTCAACCATCCTCGAAATCTCGGCGGCCATCAATCATCGGAACCTCTCGGCCACCCTTCGGAAATACCTAAATTAATAAAAAATTTTCGAGTCTTGCGGGGATTGAACCACGAACCTTCGGCATGCGGGACGGGCACGCTACCACTAGACCACCGAGTCATACCTACATAAAGATCGGAAACAGTGTACATATGACGCATTCGGAGAAATGTTTATTCGATTGAAATGTGCTACTAGGTTATTTGTATAGCTGATGCCATTGAAATAGAGCTAGGTATATAAAATGCCCTTAGTATATTGCTAAAATTATGCAGTTAGATTTTTAAACAATAGAAAAATAATGAGAGAAAGTCATTGAAGCGAAAAGCTCTTGGATACGTGTGTGATATAATAATTGTGATACCTAGTTAATATAAAATAATATTTCCTACACCCCAGTGACAGACAAAAGATTTTTGTAATTTTCGGTCCATGCCACATACTAAAATTATAAAGAAATAATTGGACTTAATGTGGTACCTTTATAGGCACATGTGGCGATATTGTTGACATTAATTTTATCAAGAACTGTATGACATTCAAGAAGTTGAATTAATTCGTTTTGGGACAAAGCTTCGAAAGGCACACATGTTCATATATGTAATTTTAGAAACATACGGATGCAGAATAATTATGGCCATATCTACATCATTTATTTAGATTCCGAAAATTGTTTACAAATACATTAGCAATATTATACTTTTCAAAGCGAATAAAACACTATTTATAGGCTATGTCACCACCGATATTTTGTTAGATATTAATAGAATAGCCGCTATGCCATCTATAAGCAATTTTAGGTTATATATTAAGATTCAGCGACTTAACGTCAATTTTTAATATAATTTAAAACACATTTTATACTTAAATTATTTTCGGATATTAGCTTGATGCCTTTTTTTTATTAACTGCAAGTTATTTATATTCTCAAATTAAATCGTTATTTCCTTGTATTGCAATACTAGATAAATTCATTTGAAAAAAATGTTTTCTCATTGTGCGTGACCGCCAATCTTATGTTTTGTGAGTTTGGTTGTTTAATATTAATACTATGAATTGCATGATTTTACACTGGGTTCTAATATGTTTGGCTAATAATATGATATAAAATGAAAAACTGACAACAAGACTGTAATATTTTAATGAGAAAATAAATAAACTGCAAATAACCATTTTTTTAAAGGCTGATATAACTAAAAGCAAGCGTTATGATGAAAAAAAAACGAAATATGAATTATTTATATTTATTAAATCAACTTTTCCATAAATTATATTCATATATTGGGGTACTAAAATAACACAAGCTACAGCAGCAATACTAGATCGATTTGAACGCAACTATGTTTAGCCTATAAGCGGTAGCGGCTTTCGGGCGTACGAGCTCGGTAAAAACAGTTCATGTTCTATAAAACTTTAAACGTTTACAACATGTATAAATAATATGCGTTACAGCAAATAAAAAAGCATACCTTCTCAAAAGAATCATTCGCCTCGAGCATGTCACATATGTAATCGCCACGATACCAAAATCGATAATCATTGGTCAGCCGGAGGTTGCATGATTAACATGTCTAATCCCCGATTTCTGAAGTATCAGATATATATTGTATAAAGTTATGAAGCCTATAATTACTATGGCTGCAATTGTATTAACGATCGTTGTCATAGGAAATATTTGTAGAATAAAGTTATCCATACTTTAAGAAACTGGGCATAAGAGGTTTCAGAAAATTTCACAAAATTCACGCATACCATCGGTTAAATATATGCAATTTCCATCCGTTCTTTAGACATTATTGTATTAAAATATTAATTAATGTTTAATTATCCCTTAAAAATCTAAAGACATTATTAATTAATAAATATAAATTAAACCATGGTGCGCCATCAAACGAGAATTATTAAACCTCATATTATAGGATACTGTCGAACGCACTACATTTGTTTGCCTCCGTAAGCGATATTGATTATTTCAGCGAGTTTCTGTGAATTTACGAAAAAAATAGGGCACTGTTGCGCGTGGTAAATTTCACAAAACTCGTACAGGAACCTGTCTCCGCGAACGATATTGATTTTTTATTAAGGGTAGCGAGTGAGAATAAATAAAGCTCTTTCAAAAGTTGTGTATAATAATTTGAGTTTTATTAGGATAGTAAAGTGGATGCAATATATCACCGCAACAGGTAGGTACTTTATAGATGGGGGGAGAATAAAATATAGAAATCGTATAGTATATAAAATGTCGTTAGTATATTGCCAAAATTATGCAGTTAGATTTTTTAAAAATAGAAAAATAGAGAGAGAAAGTAATTGAAGCGAAAAAGCTCTTGGATACATGCGTAATATAATAATTGAGATATCTGGTCAATATAAAATAATATTTCATGCATCCCGGCGGCAGACCAAAAATGTTTGTAATTCTCGATCCATGCCACATGCTAAAATTATGATAGAAATAATTGAGGTAAATGTAATACCTTTATAGGCACATGGTGACCATATTGTTGACTCTAATTTTATCACATACATAGTCGTGATGATACCAAAAATCGATACAACTCATTTCCACACCACCTAGAAGAGGTAGAGATATTGGCGCGCTTTTTTTAAGTGCTTTCGCCAGGAGCCCTAGTGCACTGCTTCATAATTAATTACCTCTTTCTCTTAATACCTGTAATAAAGTAAAAATTAAGTAAATAAATTGAAATAATTTTCAGACAATATTTTACCAAATTTCTTGTGGATTTCCTCCTCTGTTAAAAAATCATCGTCATCATCTACCCAAACTATAACAAAATATAAATTAGTAAATTTCATGCAATATATTTTCTTATGTTGTCTTACGGGCTAATAAAATGAGCTGCTTTTAACTGCAATAAAACGAATACCAGCGTCCGAAACCCCAATAAGCAGGTATAGATTAACAAGAATGCTTGCAAAGAAATTTCAGGTATGATGTTAAGCTTGTAATTTACGAAAAATTTATGGGTTGGTGTTTTAAAGGGCGGATTCAAACTAGGTATCTGCATCATAACAGTTTAATTCTAATGCATTTTTATGTTTTCACAATGATAAATGGTTTATTTATATATTCATCAGCTAGAGCGGACAGAGCTAAATTTCCGTATCTAACTTGACGCATCTAAAGTCAGGGTTCTAGCTTGTTTCTACAAGTCTAGAAACTAGTCAGAGATGACTTTAATTCGACATTGGATGCCTAATCTTATTTTTTAAGATCGGCACCATAAGCACTGATTCACCTCTTATTTAATTACTAGTAAATTGTCAGTTTTATTACTTTAATCGGATCAGGTTAATTTTTACTGCGTAGTTTAGGTTATATTTAGCAGAATCTGACTGAATGACTGAAACCGGTAAAAGAGACACAAATGTAAATATAATAATAATATTTATTATTTGTTGACAGTAAAAAAGGCCAAGGTCAACAAATCAACAACAATGTTAAGGTTGAAATATTTACAACTCTTATCTACTAACTTAAATAACTACACATACATTCAGCTTCATTCATACATTAATCTAAATTGAATAGGAACTAGGAATGGTGTAAATTTACAAAATCAAGGAAATAAATGTTAACTTGAGCAGGTATCTATATCATGTTTAATTCCGTCCATAAACCCTTGACAGTGACGTTGACTTTAAAAGGCTTTATCATTAAATCAATTACTACTAACAATATATTTACATAAGTTTTCTATATATAGAAACCAGAACGCATTTCACCAAAGACAGTCACCCGTATTCGACTAATTTACCGGTTATCTTTGGGAAACAGTCAACAAAGATATATCTTCATCCGTGTCTGATTTTACAGGTACATATCATCCCTTTTGTTGCATTATACGGGCTGGCACTTTACTTCAACTTCAACTTGGAAATAAACTTGAATGAATTTATTTCAATCTTCACAGCGCATTAAGACATTTTTTAATTGTGGGAGCTGTCTAAACGAGAATACATGAGTAACTTGAGCAATAATATTATACTTCGCGGAGCAAGAGGTAATTTTCTATCTTTTTACACGCGTCGCGAGACGAATTTTTTCTATATTGTCACTTCTGACATCGTCTCACCCGGGTAACGCATTAGGTAAGTACAGGGGGTGGTTTAAAATATGGCGATAAAGGTGTTTTGAATTTTATTTATTAGTTGAGGTAAATGCAGTGCATTTTGATCTTGTTTGGGTAGTGTGTTTCCCAAACATACTGCCCGCCGGAGGATACAATCTTCATGGGGTAAGCAAAAATTAAATGAAAAAAAAAGAGGGGGGGGAGGCAAGAGGAATTAATCTTAAGAGCATGAGTAAACAATACTAGGAGTGAAGACAATGAGTAGTTTCGGGGGATGCATTGTTAATTTTCTTCATGTCTATGAAATTCATCAATTATATCTTGATTTGGTAAGGGGCATACCTTTGTTATAGAGCGAGTGAAGATTCCATTCTTAGTTTTTAATTTAACCACGCGGACTTTACCGTCTTTACCTGGCATAGTTTCAATTATGCGGCCTAAGGGCCATCTTAGAGGGGGTGAGTCATCGTCTTTTATGAGCACAAGGTCGTTGACTTTTAAATCGGGTACTGGTTTTAACCATTTAGGGCGAGTCTGAAGACGATTGAAATAATCCACAGTCCATCTCTTCCAAAAGTTTTGTCTGATTTGTGAACATCTTTGCCAGTACTTTAGCCGATTTTCTGGTACTGATGTATAGTCTCTTTCAGGAAATGAAGTAAGGCTACTGCCAATGAGAAAGTGTCCTGGCGTTAGTGATTGTAAGTCTTTAGGATCATTGGAGAGGGCACATAGGGGCCTAGAGTTAAGGATGGCTTCAATTTGACAAAGTATTGTAGAAAATTGTTCATAAGTAATATGGGTATCACCAACCAGTCTCTTTACATGGTATTTTGCGCTTTTAATTGCACTTTCCCAAATGCCCCCCCAATGTGGGCTTCTTGGTGGTATAAATTTAAATTCAATTCCTTTGGTAGATGCGAACGTTTCAATTATATTGGAATTTTCAGATTTTTCGAAAAAGTCGTAAAGTTCCTTCAATTGGTTGCTTGCACCGAGGAAATTAGTTGCATTATCGCTAAATATTTGAGCAGGGTTCCCTCTTCGGGAAATAAACCGCTTGAGAGATGAAATGAATCCTTCAGTTGAGACATCAGTGACTACTTCAATGTGTATGGCTTTGGTAGCCATGCATACGAATATTGCAATGTAAGATTTAAATAAAGGAGATTTCCGCAGATTTGAAGTCTTTATTAAGAAGGGACCGCCATAATCGACTCCTACTTTATGAAAAGGTCGAGTTGTGATAACACGGGACTCTGGGAGATCGGACATGATTTGTTGAGCTGGGACAGCTTTAAAACGGAAACATTTAATGCATTTTTGAATTAGACGCTTTGTTTCTCTGAGTCCATTGAGAGGCCAGAATCTTAATCGAAAGTTTGAAAGAACAGTCCGAGGCCCTGCATGTCCGAGCCTTATATGTTCTTGATTTAACATCATTGAAACGACATGGTTGTGAGAAGGAAGTAACATTGGGTGCTTTTGTTCAAAACCTACGTCGGCGTTTCTTAGTCGCCCTCCCACGCGAATTATACCATGCTTATCTATAAATGGGTTTAGTGCTAAGATATGTTTATCTGGTTATTGAGAAGGGCATTTCGCTCCCTTGAAAAATGTTTTATTTGCAAAACCTTTACAATTAAACAAAGAGAATTCTGAAATTCTGCAACAGACAAGACACCAGTGCTGGTTGGAAATAATTTTGTATAAATCTTAGGAGGTAAGCGACAGAACGATGCAAACGTTCAAACTTTGAGAAATGGACAAAAAGTTTGCTGAAAATATCAGGATTTTCTCTTTTTTCAATGTTGATGTGTGAGAATTTTCTTTCCTCGGGCACACTCGCGGGGATTATGTGTTGGTCAATCTTTGCAAAGTCAGTGTCAGATGTTTGTAAATACTTAGGCCCATGCCACCATAAATCGCAGTGTATTAATGTTTGTGGAAGAACCCCTCGAGAGGGGAGGTCAGCTGGATTTTCAGAAGATCTCACATGTCGCCATTGAAAACTTGATGTGAGTTCTTGTATTTGAGCAACCCGATTTGCTACAAATGTGGTCCAATGATTTGGATGCGATTTAATCCAACATAGAGCTATTTGAGAGTCAGACCACAAATGTACAAATTCGGGAATGATGCGATTTTCATAAATTTTGAGAAGTTTGTCCATTAGTTGAGATAACAAGAGCATGGCACATAATTCAAGTCTCGGAAGTGACACACTTTTGAGAGGGGCTACTCGAGACTTTGATGAGATTAAATTTGTTGTTACACTTCCATCTTCAAAACTGGTACGTAGATATACACATGCGGCGTAAGCCTTAGAGCTGGCATCAGCAAAGCCATGAAATTCTGTCCTTTTTTTGATTTTATCTGAAAAAAGCCATCTAGGAATTTTTAAATTGGCAAGGAGATGAAGGTTTTCAATGAACTGGGTCCACTCATTTATGAGTGGTACCTCTGTGATGTCTGTGTCCCAATCCAATCGGCATAACCAAAGTTTTTGGATGATGAGTTTACCAATGACTGTCACAGGGGTTACTAATCCTAAAGGATCATAACACTGGGCTATGGCCGATAAAATCTTTCTTTTTGTAAATGATCCAACACGCGAGATGGGAGGAACAGAGATGCCTAAGTAATCTTCAACAGGATTCCATATAAGCCCTAGTACTTTGTAGGGGGTGTCACTAAAATTTAAATTATATTCTTCAGTTTTTCCCTGTGATATTAATGATAAAAATTCCTGGGAGTTAGAACACCACTTATGCAGTGTGAATCCGTGAGTGTTTAAAAGCGTGTTAAGTTGAACGTAAAGAGTTTTTAAATCCATGAGGTTGTCTACTCCAGACAAAACGTCATCGACGTAACATTGTGTTAAAAGGGCTTGAGAAGCAAAGGGATAAGTTTCTTTATTTTTTGACGCTATTTCGGATAATACCCTGGTAGCTAGGAAGGGCGCACAATTTGTACCATAGGTGACTGTAAGAAGTTCTATACATTTTATGGGTGTTTGAGGGTCATCCCTCCAGAGAATATTTTGAAGACACGTTTGATCAGGATTGACTTTAATTTGTCTATACATTTTTTGAATGTCACTAGTAATAGTATATTGAAAGTAGTGATGGGCATAACCGAATTATTTTGATAACCGAATTATTTGTATTCAAATAATATTAATAACCGAATGATTATTTGAATAATCATTCGAATACATTCAGGTTAGCGATCGCAGCCGGTTAGGAAGGAGGTTCAGCGTCATCGGCATCTTATTCGTAACTCGTAGCTGCTGTAATTGTCTTATTAAGCATGGCTTAATAAATAAGTAAATAACAATAGAATACGAGTAAATATTTGATTACGCAATATTATTGAACAAAATATAATAAACAGCATTTTACGTTTTTCAATCAAAAATACTTAAACTCCAAAATATGATTCTTGGATGTGTTGATTACATGTAATGAACATAAATTATTAAAAATCTACTTTGCAAAAAAGTATTTCTCTCTGGCGATGTATTTATAGTATACTATAATAATATTAATAATTAATAGTACATATATTGTTATAGTTATATTACGACTTATGTATGCTCCTACATTCTAAATTCCAATATATAACCTAAAAACTAAACAAACATTAGGTGATAATCGGTGTTATGTATTGGAAAGCAGGCCGTATTTATTACGAAGAAGTGTATGAAAGAAATAATAAATATGTGGGGCTGCTTGTTAATCGCAACAAAAAATATCGGCTGGCCGGATCAAAAGCGACCGCCTTCTATCTTGATTCTTTGAAGATGTCAACAAATTGCTGTATTTGCACTTTTCGGGCATTCAAGCGCCGAAAATTGGATATTTCTTTTTATGTTAGATACCTACGCAATAAAAGTAAATTACGTAATCTTAATTTAATATTCGCTAGTTTTCAACCCCCCAAGTTCGGCTTCCACATTTCACAATTCCACATCCTACCGGTACATTTGAAATTTTAAAACATCTTTTATTCGAGCTAAAACATCGAAACTTGCATCTACACTATAACCCCTATATTCATAACTCATATCTAAATTAAAACCGCTCCTTGCTCGTTGATCATTCGACGCGACGCGACAGCGAGGTTTGTTCCTTCGTGTTCGTATTTGAATTCGTACGTATCAGGTTCAGGTTATTTTTCATTCGAATACTTGTGGAATGAAAACCGAATAATACAGGTTATTTTAATAACCGGATAACAGGTTATTTTTCATTCGAATAAGCCCATCACTAATTGAAAGGTTCTGAATCGACAAAGAATATCGTATAGATCAGGTTGTACCTGATATCCTTTGTACATGATATCATTTATTGACAATTTTGAGGAGGTTTTGCACGAGCCGTCAAACACCACTCGAAATTTTGTGGTTGTACTATGTTGGTTTGTCACGGCATGATGTGGGAAGAAATACTTCAGGGATGTATTATTATTCAGAGCTAAGGGAATGATGTGTGCATGTCCTAAGGCTATGTATTCTTCAATGAAATTTTTATACTTCAAAAAATATTCGGGGTCTTGTTTAAATTTCTTTTCAAGGTTTTCAAATCTTTTCTGAGCAATAAAAAATGAGTCACCTAAACTATCTGGTTGTAATTTCAAAGGGAGATTTACTTGGAAACTACCATTTTCCAATATTTTCGTGGTGGACATGAAGATATTTTCAGCCTGTATATCATCTTCCGTGAGATGATGTTTCTGGGGAATTTCTTCCAATTTCCAAAACCTTTCCATTATATTGTTTAAACAGGGGGTATCTATAGCTAGCATAGACACGTTTTTAAAGGTGCATGTGCTGACAGAGTTGTGATTTAAGAGAGGTCCTGAATGTCTTTGTTGGGTTTTTAGAATGGGAGCATGTCCAGCAATTATCCATCCTAGATAGGTATTTGTAAGAACTGGGAGATTTTTTCCTAAATGGTACATATCATTAAGGCAAAGATCGTAGTACAAGTCTGCCCCCAGCAGCATGTCTATTTCGGTAGGGGTGTCAAAGGTTGGATCACTGAGTTTAAAATGATGAGGGATCTTTAATTGCCCCTTGTCAATGGAAATTTGTGGTAACTTACAAGTAATTACTGGCAGAAACTTTGGTTTTCATAAGTGTTAGAATGAATCACAAGATTAACCATCTTTTTGCACATCAATGAGCCTTTCGAGATACCACTAATTTGTAATGGTTGGTTATATGGAGTATAATTTAAACGTTGTACTAGGTTTTCCGTGATGAATGAATTCTGACTAGCAGAGTCTAATAAAATTCTAGCCTTAAGAGGTTTCCCATATTTGTCATAAATTGTGACTGTAGCAGTTGCCAATAGTACTACAGAGGGCCTTGAAGAGAGAGTTGGCAAAGTCGAATTGTTGGTGTGTAGTGACTGATTCTCAAGCATGGGAGGTGGAGGTTGCATCTGAAAATTTTGAACATTTTCAGAATTTTCATTTGAAGGATTTCTCTTAAAGGAGATATGCTGATTTGAGGGATTGCCTTGAGGAACATTTTGTACTTGGGAATTTCTTTGAGAGACGGAATCCTGATCTCTATTCTGTGAAGAGTAATGAGCTTGTCTGTGTGCGTAATTGTCATTGTGGTTATCTTTACTTCTATTATTGTTTAATTGTGGCAGTGGTGGAAGGGGATTTCCACCAAATGGTCGGTAGTTGGGATCATGAAGTAAAGTGTGATGACGTCCTGAACAGGCTCGACATCCGTTAGAAGGGCAATCGTTTCTAGTGTGTTTCGTACCCAAACAATTGAAACAAATGCTTTTCTTGTTGACAAAATTTCTTTTTTCAGTCAAATTTAAATGTTTGAATTTATCACATTGATATATCTTATGTGTATTTTGATTACAAAAAATACAAGATGGTTTCGTACGAATGTTTGAGTAATTGGTTTGGAAACCTTGCGAATGTAAGCCGACTTTAATTGGGACCTTTCTTTCATGTTTGATACTTGAATTTACAGCATTTAAATTTTCTAGTATTGTAGCTCTTTTATCTAGGAATTCTAAAAATGAATCAAGATCTGGCAATTCATCAAAATTTCGTTCAAGCTCATAGGCTTTTAGGGTTGGAAAATCTAAGCGTTTTTGTAATAAATATATCAGCAAAAGTTCCCATAAATTTGAAAATTCATAATTTAGACTGTTAAGCAATTCTAAATTTTTTCTTAGTTCTGTGACAAATTTTCTGAGTGCTTCTGCTGTGCCCTTTGCAACAGGCGCACCTTCAAATAAAGACGTGAAAAGAGTGTTAACGACTGTTAAGTTATTTTCATAACGTTTTCGCAGTAATTCTAGAGCAATTTGAAAGCTATCATTCGTAGACGGTAAGCTTTTAATTATTTCTAGAGGTTCACCACGCAAAAAACTGCGCAAATACAACAAGCGTTGTACATCAGAAAGAGATTGATTTTCAGTAATCATTGTTGTGAATAATTGTATGAAACCAGTCCACTCAGAAAATTCGCCAGTGAATGGTTGTATCTTTATTTCAGGTAATCTCAGTTTAGATGAACATGTGTCTTTTTGTGCATTCGGTAATGCATTAGAGAGAGAATTTTGAGCTTTGTGCTTAGCTACAGTTAATTTCTCCATACATTCTTGCAAACGCGCGAGAGTGATAAAAACAGAAGACTCAACTGTTTCGCTATCTTCTGAGTCCAATGTGTCAACATCGGGTAGTGATTGAATAGAGAGTTGAATTTCATCATAATTATCAAATAACTTCTGTAACTTAGCATGTCTAACTTGTAAGTTTTGAAAGTTTGACTCAGTATCAATGTTGTCTGTTACCCAATTTCGAATACGCGTAATCATTCCTTTGATGTATGTGCGTTTTGCTTTCAAAGTGTTATAATCCATTTTTTACAAAATATTAAATATCGTTTTATTAATTGTTTCACAAAAGCACTGAGCTTCAGGTTATATTTAACAGAATCTGACTGAATGACTGAAACCGGTAAAAGAGACACAAATGTAAATATAATAATAATATTTATTATTTGTTGACAGTAAAAAA
>JAEQML010047276.1:0-57437 GCA_016904865.1 Pissodes strobi
CAGTTTTTAATAAAAAAATAAATAAAAAACGGTCATAGATTTTTTTTTATTATTTTTCCACCTTTATTTGAACCCTTACACATTCATAAAAAAAATTTTTAAGCTTATAGAAAAAATTGCGCATTAAAGGGTTAAATTTAAAATGGAATTACCATAGATACGTACGATGCAATTATCGCCGTGCTCTTTAGGTTTCTACAGTGCAATTATCGGAAGTAATTGCACAAGTGCATCAAAATTACCGATAATTTTGCATGACAGCGTGTTGTCTAAAAACTGCATGAGTTGGGCAATATCATCTCCTAGAAGTATTTTATGTAAAGTGAGGTTACCATTTTCAGAAGGATTCTTCCTTCGCCCGGTCTTTCGTTAGCCTAGAGAATTTCTCAAGTTCTACAGTTTGAGACCCCTCCTGTCGGAATGATCACGCAGTAAAGCATTAATTATTATTATTACCATTATATCATCAAGATAGACAAAGCATGTCTTCAAAGTAAAGCCTCATAGAAGAAGTTCCATAAGACGCTCAAAAGTAGCGGGGACATCGCATAGTCCGAAGTGTATAAATTTGATCTGATACAAACCACTTCCGGTAGAAAAAGCAGTCTTTTCCTTATCTTGTTCGTCAATGCCTACTTGCCAGTAGCCGCGCTTTAAGTCGAGTGTGAACTTGCTAGTGTCGTCATCGTGTCATAAATTCTGGGAAGTGGATAGCTGTCTTTCTTGGTGATGCCATTGAGTCTTCTATGGTCCACGCAGAAACTGGGAGTCCCATCCTTTTTGGTGACTAGGACAACAGGAGACGACCATGGGCTTAATGACTCTTCAATAATTCCATCATCAAGCATTTTATCCACTAATGTGGCAACCTCTTGCTGCTTCGTCACTGGTAACCTCCGAGCCAGCGACCAGCTAAGTAGCCATATGAGTGAAGGAATAACCATCCACCACTTTCAGAGAATTCCGCTTCCGTATGACATTCATGTGAAAATGACATACAAGTAGGCTATCTTGCATAACTATAACTATAGGTTTTTATCCATAAGTAGATTACCGAATTGAGCTCACTTCGATTTTCTTGTATGTCTTCATTGAATATAAATTTTCTTTACAGTTTAGATTTTAGTTAAGAATATTTAAAAAAGGAACTAGGCAATATTAATGATTTGGAGCTTAAGATTAGGGGCTGGTGATATTTTATTTTAATTGATACTTATTTTAAACGATATTATTATTATTTTAAGTACGATGCGATAATCTTAATTAAGTTGGCGATCTAATTCCTTTTAAGTTGTACTCCTTTTGTATCAGAATATACTTATTTAAATAAATAGTTTAATTATGATCTTTGAACTTTTTGGTATGCTGAGGTCAAGGTCAAGTTGAGTTTATGCAATTCATTCATGTTTCTCAACATTCTTAGATATGGTATTGTCTAAATTTTATTAACCTAATTTCAATGCTTAAAAATAATTGATATACTCTTATTAGAAAATTAAGTGGGGCCTTCGCCCAACTGTCTACTCTACGATCCACACCTATAAATATTAATACCACAATAAAACAGGTATATGAACCGGTGGTTAAGCAATTAATTAATCGCTTTACAAGATGGGCGCAGAGGTGGTGGCATTGTTTTTTTATGTAAATATTGGGCTTAAATTAATAGTTACAACATTAAATGTAGATAAATTGTGCAATTTTTAGTACTTGTTTTTAAAACTTGTCTTTCATAGAAAGAGTTGTTTTTTGGGGGTCGTGTATAGGAATCCGGATCGAAATGTTCGCGTAAGCGTCTAGGAATTGGATGATCTATCCTTTTTATGGACCAGCCTATTTTATTAGGGGGCTTTAATATAAAGCTTTTCGATTTTTCCAATCAATTAAGTATTTGTCTTATCGATTACGTAATGTCCCAAAATATTAACGATGCGGCACGTTTACCATCTTTATCTCAAACGTTGTTGGATCCGATTTTTCAGAGATCATCCGACAAGTATGTTGTGCATGATACCATTTATGCAGATTTGTTGGTCAACAGAATGGTGTATTGTAACATAAGTTTTCACATAACTAAATTTAAACAGAGTGATTATAATAACATATTGGATGCGTTGATGATAATGAACTTTTAAATAAAAGCATCTTATGATTAGGACCTTTGAGGAGATTCTGATGCAAATTTTCATTATAAAAAATATTATCATTTTGATTGTTGAAAATAAATAAACCATAGATGCAATATAAGACTTACTTATTAATTCTTCGTTTTCATATTAGAATTTAATGATTTATCATTGCTGTTTATTTATTATTAGATCACGGTAGACTGATATTTCCCGGGCCACCTCAGAAAGTACGTCCAACCCTATATGTAAGAATAACTTATTCAGCTAAATATCGCTTATTTGTATTTGTTTTATTTTCAATAAAAGTTAATTTATTATTATTATTATTATTATTATTATTAGTATTAATATCGTTTTAAAATTTGTAGATACGTAAGAACGTAGATTACTTAACTGCAAAATCATTAAGGGCTCTGTGTTTTTAAGACTTGAAAAACGACAAAATATTCCTCTGAAGGAAACCAGCATCAAAAGAGTTCTTGTTGACATAGGTTTGCAAGTTCCTTTCCAGGGAGTTATGGGCCTCTGAAGACTGTGTCGAAAAAGTGGTGTTTATTTTAATATCTTAGGATTTCGGGTACGGGAATGAACCTTTGGACATTTTATCAAAAAGTCAGAGATTCTAGTAAAACTAAAGAATGCAATTTCTTGGCATTATCGCCACTTTACTTAAATCATGGAGCGCAGGGCTAGCGGATATTTACATTCTTATGAAAAAGGCCATAAGAAACAACAAAACATGAATGGTTATAGAAGGCAGCGCTCCAATCTTAGCACATTTGGGTGTCTTGTGTAACGGTTTAGTAATCGCGATGTAGTTTTTATTTGGCGCTATCAATAATATACGATATTATATAAGTAGATAAACTGCAGGCTTCCGGTGGCAATTATAGCCATTTTTACATCTAAACGTCCATAAGAAAATCTAAGATCCATCCTGGTTTCAACTTTCGGTCTAGCTGAGGCAGAGTACAAACAATATCTAGTATAGTCAATCATCAAACGCAAAAGCCGCCGCACACCTGCAGTCGCGAGCAGTCTGTTGAGGCCAACGTTCCGGAGAGATTCAAAAAGTATTTGCTGATGCGCTTTCCTCGGTATTATTTGATACATGATACAGCGCGACGTGACAGTACACAATCTCAGGCCGTTTGTACACTCACTATCCATAGAAGCAGAGCCACCGCAGGTCACGAACCACATTGATCCGGATTCGCTTCGACGCCAAACGCTGTCGGCGAAATTCGAAATTTGTCTTTAGTGAACCTACCCTATATTTATTTATACCGTGGCTGAAGATTGCAAGAATTTGTCAAGCACTGACGACTTGGGCTATGCTATATGTAGGTGCGTGACCTCAGCGACCTTGTAATGTATTAAGAACCTCGCCCGACAAAAATTCGCGACCGCATTTATGGATATGATATAGTGGATATTGAAAAATCAGTACCTTTGATCGTGTCACAGCTAATCCATGAAACAGCACTCAAAGAGTTTCTACAGTAGAAGATATAGCCAAAACTACCATGTGGAAATTTTTGTAAATGCAATTAGTTCATTTTAACACCTGCAAACAGCGCAAGACCTGAAACCTGCCATGAAAATCATAGCTTTTAAATTTAAGTTAATAGCTTAGCCCTAACGATCGTATATTACTTTCTCTTTCCTGCACCCTAAACAGTTCTTTAAGTATTACCTATGTTTTATTATGAAAAATCTGATCCCGAAATCGTCGATTATAAATAATTATGAAATAAAATTAGCAATATTTATCGGGAACTGAAAATTGACCCCGTGAAAGCGTTTAATTTAGTGCCTTCATTAAATGAATCTGAAATATAATTTGCTAAATTTCACTAATAAGCCGACCCGATAATCCCATTAACCACACGAGAGGTGTCCGAGAATTAGACGAGACAATCAAATTTATTCTTTACTCTTTTTTATAAAGAAATTCTGAAAAGCCGGCAATAAAAGGGACAATTCGTTACTCTCTTCTTTGTTCTGTAAAATTACACTTGCAAAAGGAAACGTGGATTAACGTATTTTCGTGTAAATTAAGAGAAAAGTAGAGCCTTTCATCCAATTGTCTCAAATTCCCATGATTTTCCTCAAGGAAAAAGTGATTGTTCCTTAAAAGATGTATTTGAGGGGAACATTTTAACTTACTGGCGGATAATAGTATATTTTATATGGAGGAAAAGTGATACTTTTCATGGCGCGCTCGTGTTTAACAGTCGAACGGAGTGAGGCTGGTAATAGAGAGCAAGCCATGAAAAGTAACTTTTCCTCCAAATAAAATATGCTGTTTTTTCTTCAAATGTCGACAAGTTAATGCAAAAAGTCTCTTTTTAATAGTAATAATAATTATTATTAAAGATAAGTGGGTTCGCAAGGCGGCTTAGACCGGTGCGGTGTCGGTGAATAGCATTGATTTGTATAGGAGTGGATAAGCAATAGCCGTCTGTCGCACTATTCAAAAGTGGCAACCTATGGGCGAAAAAACAGGTTTCTGCGCATGACAAAATCGACGTAAAATGGAAAAACGTAAACAAAGAAGATACCGTTTTGTCATGCGCGCTAAAACACTTGCCGTCTCAGCAGGCGTCGGTCAGGATCGAACTTGGCTTCTGTCTTTGACGTGTTTTCGTTTTGACGGCGCGGGGTTTTGAGTTAATAATTCGAGTTTTTACTTTTTTTTACCTTCTTTGGACCTAGTGTCTGTAGTTGCTTAATTAGTTTTAGTTTAGTGGTTCACGTTTGTGGTTTGTACGTAACCTATTTTGATTTTCGTTTACATTGAACAATACGCAAATAAAAAATCGGCGATGCTACCAAAATAGAATCCCGAAAGTGTATGGTTGTGTTTTGTAGTAGTAGAGGCAAAATACCCGGGATTTCCTATTTCAAGTAAGTCTAATTATTATAAGTATTACGTATTTATACCTTCTTGTTTGTTTCACTACGCTAACTGGGGCCTATTTTACAATCGGCAAGACTCCTCTACCGAATATTTGGTGAAATAATCACTTTCGAAGTCCGAGCCTGCCTATTTACCTTCACGGTGCAACAGCTAGCTCCTACTAATTTTCTAATGCGCAAGTCCAAATAGAAATATCTTTGTTTACATTTCGCGGTCGTAAATTTGCCATGTTTGGTCTATTTATTGCTTATCCACTCCTATACAAATCAATGGTGAATAGGCTCAGGTTGTTGCTATAGTAATGTAACATAAAGCTGTCAGTGGACACTGTCAACAATAATAATTATATTTTTAAAGTTATGTCTTCGATTGCGTTTTAATTCCGTATTGATAAGCAGTTATTGGGTAAGTTCGATTAAATAATAACCAATTTGTTCTTAAATTAGTGATTTTTAGAAATGCAGTCACACATAGAGTGATAAATACAAATTTTACTTTAATAACTCTTGAGTTGCTGACGCTTATTTTGATGTTTGTTTGTATTGTATCTATGTTGCTATGATAACACTTTTACCTCCGCCGGCGGAAAAGTGAAAAGTAAAGCTCCGGCGGAGGAAAAACGAAACTTCACTGCCGCCTACACAGTCGAGTAATGACGGATTTACTGACGTTTGAAGAAAAAAATATTTATATACTCGCTATATGGATAAAACACCAGTTAAAAGCAATATGTTTTAAGTTTTGAATGATTATTGACAAAACGATTTTTGACCAGAATATTTGATGTGTTCAAAAACACACAATATTTTTCTACATGCAATCCATTTTTTAAATTTACGCAATTGAAGAAATTGACGAACAACTTCCACATCACATCACAGGGAAAGGTTTAAAGTGCTGTCAATTTTGAAACATGTAAATTGATTTCCATTATTTTTCGAGTGATGAAAAATGAAAGATGCTTTTTTGTCGAGACTATCTGTGACAGTAAACCAAATATTGTTCAATGTATTATTTTAAAATCTTTCATTGCCACTAGTGGTAAAAATCATGTACTCCTACTTATTGCCGGTTGAAGATGCTGTCATAGATAAACATTATCCACGCTTGTGACATAAAACTGCAATCTGCAATCTACAATAAATTGTGAAATTTGTTCCAATCTTGCAAAATTATCTACACAAATTTTCCTAAATTCAACGAATATCACCACTCATAACAATTAGTTTTTAGGCGACTTCAGACATATCTATTAGAATAAAATACGGATTTTAGATTGCCCACATAATACTTTATAGATTTACATACTTAGTTAAACACCT
Source organism: Pissodes strobi (assembly GCA_016904865.1). Lineage (NCBI taxonomy): Eukaryota > Metazoa > Arthropoda > Insecta > Coleoptera > Curculionidae > Pissodes > Pissodes strobi. Next base: position 6,375 of record JAEQML010047276.1, read on the forward strand.
GGTTAACAATGCGTATCCGAAGAAAAAGTATCGATTTGTTGTGACTATGTCCTGGTAAGTATTCCGTTGATGAAAATATTGACTTTGGTGCATAATTAAAAAACAAATAAATTTATTAATGTAAAAATTCCAAATTAAAGCGAAAAAATAAATAATTAATGTTAGAAAAATAATTTCTTATAATTTTAGAAGATAAGGTTTATAATTAGACGATATTAAAGGGCTGCTGTAGGGGACACTGGCTTAAAATGACACAGTGACTATCCTGAAATTCTTACAATAATTAATGTTTTAAGATATCTTACTGTCCTATGGCACTATGCTATATTAGCCGCTTCTGATAGGTGGGTTAACATCACTTTCACTTTATCTACCGCCAAGTGAATATATTCGGACAGGTCTAATAGTGCAGTGGTAAGATTCTATGTTTTTTGATACGGACGGCCCCCCGGCCGGCGCGGCGTTCGGTTCCCGTCGAAGCAACGGTTTTTTTTTTTTTAAGGTTATCTTTGTTTCTTTTTGTAAATTTGGGTTAGTCTGAGGTAGTTTTGTTTGATTGCCCGGAGCGAGCGAGGCGAGCGGAGGGTCATGCGTGAAGAGTTAACAGTACTCTAAGTGACGTTAACCCACCAGTCAGGAGGGGCTAATATACTGCCGTAAACCTGTAGAGGATCTTATAATGCTAACAATTACAGTATTAATAGCGCCATCTATAGGACAACTACTCGCTTGTAAAACAACTGTTCGAATGAGGTTTTTATCTGTGCTAATTTTCACGATCTTTTATTGATTCATAGCTTTTATGACAAAGCTATTTATTATTTCGAACAGTTGTTATTGTGAAGTACCGTAAAATCCAAGTTTTGTGAATTAGTCAATACCTTGAACAGGTAATTATCATCTTATTTGCACGAATGTACTGCCACCAATTTTTTCTGAAAATAAACTAGTTTATTTTTCGGTTAAGTTATGTCATTTTATGCATGTTTGTTTAAAATTACATACTTCGTATGATGGTAAAATGACATCGGCATGCCATTTTACCTATATACTATTAACAACAACAAATAACAAATAAGCAATATATTAGAATTCTATGCTATTTTTTGTATTTATAGAATGGTTGGAAAATATAGCAGGACGTCCGAGAGGCAGTCCTGGAGTCAAGAATCGATGACTGCTACGATAGAGGCCGTAAGAAGTGGGAGAATGGGCTAGCTGACAGCGTCGAACTAATTTAACGTACCTGAGACAAGCACAAGATAAAAACAAGAACATTAAAGGTGCGTGCAGACCTGACGAGATGCGCGCGCGACACACACGCGACGCGCCAACAGCGCGCCTGCTACGCGAACGCGACGCGCACCGTTTTCCTGCGCGCCTGCTGTGAGCCATGTAGAGAGACGCGCGCGCCACGCCAATCAGTTCTATTGCACTTCTTTACTGATTCTCGCGCGATTGCTACGCTCCTACTACTACCCGTCCACACTGCGCCTCGCTATTTCTTTGATCTGCCGTCGAAAAACCGACAGCAGACGGGTAACGACGCGCCTCGGACAGACGGCGCTAGTGCCGCGCGCGCGCCCCGTCCACACTTACGAATTTTGAGTTGTCGCGTGCGTGTCGCGCGCGTGTCGCGTCAGGTCTGTACGCACCTTTAGGGCACCGATAATGGCCTTGGCCGATTCACCTCGTCCTTTCCACTACAAATGTAAACAGAATTAGTAAGGCACATTCAACGATTAGTTTGTTTGTTTTTTGGTGTTATCACGAATGACTTAAGAGAACTGGCGTTTAAATTTGTGGATGCGAACAACATCATATATTTAATTGAAGAGAAAAAAAGTTGGGTATGACTGGCTACAAGGTTTTAGAGATCGAAACCCAGAAATTAGTCTACTATCCCAGAACCAACATCTGCTGCTCGAGTGTAGGGATTTAATAAGCCACAAGTGGCAACTTCTTTCACGAACCTGGAGAGCGTTTATCAAAAATATAATCTCGAGCCGAATAATGTATTTATTATAGACAAGTCGGCGGCTTTGTCTACAGTTCAGTAGCCGCCTAAGGTTTTTGCAACTAAATGTAAGAAACAGGTTGGGTCCCAACCCAAACTAACCAGTAGTGAACGCGGGACTCACACCACCGTCGTTTACGCAATGAATACTATTGGAACATACATTCCACCAACGCTAATTCATGGCTACGAAAAAACACAAGCAAGAACTTATTGATGATGCACCTTCTACTACATTACTGATATGCCAAGAATCTGGGTGGATGATGGGAGAACTTTTTGAAACATGAATTATTCACATGCTTCGCTTGAAGCCAAAGTTCTCTTAATTTTGACTGAGCCCTAAATATTTTCCTGCATTAAGATATGCCAAAAATATCCTTCAACCGCTTCATGGAAATTTTTTTAGCCCTCTTTCAGTGTACTACAACCAGATAAACAACAATCCTGGACGAGTTGTAACGCTCTTCCCAGATAGGAAAATTATTCTCTGGAGCAAATGTGTCATCTGCAATCACTGCTATAGCAACAGTAGGATTGATGAAATTCGGGATATTTCCTTTAAATCCTGACTTTTTCCGGACCATGTGTTTCAACCTAATTTGATAACTGATCGTCCAGGAACAATCAATGTGGATGAAGCACCAGCGAGATCGCAAGCGGTTATAAAGATCATTTCAATAATAAAGCAGATATTAATAACCCTAGTGATGGACTTAGGAGGGAGCCATTGGATGAAACCACGACAAGCATGCCAAAAGTTACCGTAGATGTTATATCTCCTATATTAAAAGCAACGGATCCAAAGACACCGCGAAAAAAGTTGAAGACGTCTAAATCTATTATTTTGACAAATACGTCGTTACTAGAAGTCATAAAAGAAAAATATCAAGCAAAAATGGAGGATGCAAGAAAAAGGAGTGAAAAAAATCAAGATCTAAGAAGAGGGAGGTTTTAGAGAGTGATGATGAAGGTGAAGTTGTGGATAACGTGGAAAACGAAAATGAGGATGAAGCCGCATGCATTTATTTCAATGGCTTATGTAGTTTTTCTAAAGCTGGAAGAGGCTAGATTTGATGCCAGGTGTGCCACGAGTGGTCTCACACCGAGTGTGCAGTGGCACTAAAACTCTGAAGCAGTTCATCTGTGAACTTTGTATACCATAAGGAATATTCTTTATTTTTTTTTTCTACGAGAGTTTGTTTTCTTCACTAACTTTTTTATTACCGCTTGTAGGTTAGAGTTCAAAGAATAAAAGTTTATTTTACCGTGTTTTTTAGTTTTAAAACTTAGGAGGAAACTATATGGGAATATTGATATGTAAAAATCAAATTTAACTAGGAATATATCTACCCTTCTAAGGTACGTTAACAATTTTAAAAAATAAAGCAATTAAGATGTGGGAATATAGCAATAAAACCTCCTAGTTTCACCATTTGCACCAACAGTATAGTAAATATATCATTTCTAGCATCATACCTATGAACCTTGATCCTTTCACCTAACAATACCAAATTATGAGATATGTAGTTATTTATACTTGTAGAATTTTTTATAAATATATCTATATGCTGCCAGTATTTTCCTAATACGCGTAAAGAAAACAAAATTGGCCAACTTCAGAAAGGCAATGGAAGAGATCATCATGTCAATTGTTGCAGATATTAATGTCGCTGGAATTAACATTATTCTATTTGCATTTTGAGTAGCAGATAGTGGATTTACGGTACGATTAGAGCGTCAGCGTATGTTGCGTACTTAATCGGCTGTATTGACACATTCAGTTCATCTTCAGCAGAAATTTAGTATAAATCTGAAGTAAGTTTAAATGCGTCATTTCAAAAAATGAGTTGCAGTTTATCAAAATCTCATGGTAAGTTGGTAAGTAGTCCAGTTTTTATGTAGAAAAATGATATAACCATTTGTATCGTATCAAATGGAAAAGTAAAGCAATTATTATAACCAATATAATGTTTCCATTAAATTTTTTTATGGGGGTCAAGTTATATTTGACGATACTTTATACATTTTATTTTCTTTTTTTTTATACATATAACGGTATAAGCTTATACAACGAGCGCGCAAAAATATGGGTATTTAAATATAATGCTCTACAAAATACATCAAAATGTAAAGATAAATATTTGAGAATTGGTACGAGCGTTAGTAAACCCAGAAGTGATTAAAATATAATAATGATGTGACGCGAATTTTGTACCGTCTTTTACCTACCAGCATTACTTTAATGTCTTCATCTCTCGATATTAATTAGGCAAGTATTGAAGGTGCTAAATTAGGGGTTAAAACTTAAGTCGCAAGAGAGTCGACATAATAAAGTCCCTTCAGACCGCGAACAAAAAGATGGAAATTCCATCTTTTATACTGCTGTTCATTTTTTCCTTTTATATTCAGTCCGGGTCCCTGAAGGTTTCTCGGTGAAAAGATAATGTCTCGGAAAATACGAACTTATATCGATAGAAGGCCAAATTTATTATATATATTTTTTTTCGTTTTCTAATTGGGACTTTATGTAAAATAAAATATATGTAGGTATATTCAATTTTATTGGCTGTCGATTACTCAAAGCCCCTTTCAACATACATAACCAATAGCCTTTCTATCTCTCACCACGAAATCTTTGAATTTCTTTAGTGATATTCGAGTTTTGCAATAAAAGATGTTGACGCCTCATGTTGGTTATTCATTTTCTAATGTCTTTTTAGGTTTGGTTTTTCTCTAATATCCTTTGTTTAGGTTTAGGTTGGGGGATAGCTCTAGTTAAAATTACATTAATCTTGCATGGTCTATTCAAGTTATAAACAATTAATGCAATTCGTGCCTCTGCATTCGAGACTATTCGATGCATTAACAGAAACAGGTGGCGTCATGAACTACCACCATTGCGGATTGAAGAAGATTTTTAAATTTAGTCCAATAAATGTAGAACAGTATTTCCAACCGTAGCGGAACCCTACTACACTTTTAGCGGCGTAGCTTCTATTGCGCCCCCCTTCCTTGGTGCTTCCGTTGTTGTGATTCGCGATCAGAGTACCTCATCCAGCTTCAGTGCTTTCATAAAAACAAGTAGTCTGGATGGTTCTATGGATGGAAGTTCCTCGTGTTCGAAGATGCAGTATCCGAAACAGGCGATTTACCTGTTCGCGACCGCCTCACACTCGGTGAGAAGGTGTTGCTTCCTCTCTCTTCTCACATAACCGACAACTGTCCTCGGTTTCAGTTTTTGTTGTCTTTAAGTGCCTTCTCAATCGGCAGTGGCCCATAAGAAATCCGGTGAGGATTCGACGATTGTTCTTACTCAGTGTTATAAACTTTTTGATTTTCCTGGGTGAGGGGGCCCTAGAAACACCTGCGATTGCCTTAACCCTGGAAGGCGTTTCCATGAACCGATCCATTTGGTTCGCTCTTCTTTCCTTAATTATTCCTTGTAGGTGTGCATCCCTATGCCAAGATCCGGCCCTTAAAGCGGAGATTGTGCTCCTACTTTTGTCAATTGGTTGGCTTTTCGTTGCCTGCTATCCCAGCGTGCCCTGGTCTCCATTGAAGGTATAATTTGTTATTCTTGCGTAGTTCGTTAAGCCTATATAGGTATTCCCATACCATTCTGGAGCTGATTGTTGGTGAGCTCAGCGCTTTGATGGCTGCTTGACTGTCGGAGAAGACGACAATCGCTTTCCTCCTATAGTTCCTGTCGAAGTTGAACTGCACACATCTTCCTATGGCGTTAATTTAAGCCTGGAATATAACCGGGTGTCCCATTGCTTCGGAAAATTTGGTTCCTGTCCCAAATATTCCGGTTCCGGTCCTCTGTTCAGTTCAGTATACCGTTTTATGACACTTTGCTGCAATGTGAGAATGCCAGTGGTGTTCTTTTTCCGCTAGTCCCTACTTCTTATCACAACCGTGAAGTATTTTTCAAAAATGTATCTTTGACTATATCATCCCTGAGGAGCCCATATTTTGCAGGGATGTTAATTCACTCTTTCTAAGCCAACCTCCCTCGCCTGTTCCCTCTCTTTTGATTCAAGTCATTGCTTGTCTAGCTGCTCCCTCTACGTAAGATCCACAATTGCCTCGCTTGCTGCTATTGGACAAGTTTTCATTGCGCCTGTTACGCTTATGCACGCCAGGCGTTGTACTTTGTTGAGAGCTGATTTTATGCCTTGCTTTTCCTTTTCCTTGAACAAGAAAATCGACCCGTATAGTAGGGTGGGTTTTACAACATTGCGTGCATCCATCGCAGGATTTCTGGCTTACATCCCCATGTTCTTGCTGCAAGGCTTCGGCACATCATGAGGGCCCTCATAGCCTTAGTTACAACCCCTTCAATGTCTTTATTCCATTTGAGTTTAAAGTCCAGCGTTATGCCAGATATCTGGCTTCCGATGCCAGTGTAATATTGGGCCCGTTTATTCAGATAACTTTCATTCTAGAGAGTTATCTTAACTTCCTAGAAAAGAGTACTATAGTTGTTTTCGATAGGTTTATTTCCAGCCCCACTGTTTGACACCATTCTTCCGTTGCTTTGAGTCCAGCCTGAATGAGTTCACATAGTGTACTCTCAATATTTCCTCTTGCTGTGATGACAATATCATCGGCATACCCAACACAATGTAGGCCGAGGTCTGGCAATATTTCCAGTAGTTCATCCACAATTAGACTAGTGGTGAGCATAATCCGCCCTGTGGCGTACCTCGAGTGGTGCTCACTTCAATAGTCTGATGATCTACTGAAGTTTCTGTAATCCTCGTTGCAAACACCTCACACATCCATAGAAATATTGTGTCGTTCACTCCCCTTCTCGTCAGTGCCCTCTTTACAGCCACATGGGAAGTATTATCGAAAGCTTCCGCGATGTCTAGGAAGGCGCAGAGCATGCTTTTTTCTCATTTAGAGTTTCTTGTATAATGCTGGTCAGGTGGAACAGTGCAATCTCTGTGAACTTGCCCGTTCTGTATGCATAGCTTGCATTCAACGACCTCGTTTCTAAGGTAGTGGATCTGATGAAATTGTCTACTGCCTTCTCTATCGTCTTGAGTAAAAATGACGTGAGGCTGATTGGTCTGGGGTCTGTCTCATCTTTCTTTTCTATCTTCGGGATGAAGCTGACTTTTGCCCTTCTCTATGCATTTCGTTTTTAGCCTATGGCCATACTGCTTCTGATGATATCTACAAGGTGTGGCATAACTTCTCTTCCCCTTTGTAAGACGGTTGGGAAGCAATCATGCCCTGACCTCACATATGCGCATGTGCAATCGCATCGCAGCAGCAGAATTTTAGAATTTGACCATATTTGTGTGGTGGTGTTGAAATCATCAGACCACCCAGCCAGTACGAAAAAGTGAAAATCAGGACATCCATTACCAAAAATAGACAATACCATGCATATTGATATTTCTTTCTATAACTGAGTAAACAATGATCCAAATTATCATTGATATAGTTAAATAATTGTCTTTAGTTTACATAATTCTTAAAATATTCTTTTAAAGAGCTTAAACTGATAATTTCTGGACAAAGTACTTCATATTTAATTTTGTAAATGTTTGTGCGAGATTTGTAATTGAATTGCTTCATCTTCACGATAATGACAATGTTATCACATACTTTTTTCCAGGAGAGAGTTCTATTTAAGACAAAAGTTAGTTCACTCCCTACATTTGCTATCACTAATCTGTGCTTCTCCACAAGGTGTGTTGTGCACTTGTGTCACATCCTATAATAATTTGGGGGTTTGCCCTTGCCTATTTTGTTACAGGCAACTAAATTTTATATAGGCATTAAAATATATAATCTATGGTACAAATCTTTATTAATTAATTCTACATCTTACGAAATCTACTAATTCTTTGAATTCCATTTGGTTTCCAGGCGCAATATCACAAATCAATTTCCAGACACTTTTGTTCTAAACAAAGAAACAAAATATAAGTTTAAATCGCATAATGTGAAACTCGCTACTAACTTACTCACTGACAAGTAGAAAGGATTTTGCGGAGGACGATAAGAAGCTGAAATATTTCCAGTTTTGAATAAAATTTTCAATTTTCGTAATGTAATTCCGAATCCGAGCGAAATTCTCTTTTAAAAATTACGGCAATATGTGCCTGCCGAGAGACGGATTGAAAAAGATTACACAGATTGCAGAATAATACTTCGCTGGTTCCGCAATATTGTGTTTAAATAATGTATTGCAAGTTCGGATAAATCTCGTGCACTCTCTATTTGGCATGCCCGAATCGTCTTTATTTCTAAAAGGAAACTCGAGTGGACGAAAAGTAAAACAATAACTTATAATCACCTCTCGACGAACTGTTTATTGGATTATAATTATAATGTTTTTAAAATTATCAACGATAAAATTTCATGTGTATTTATTTAGTTAAGTAGATTCGATAAACGAGCCGCGAGAGTGAATAATCGCTGAAAACGCATCCACTATAGCTAGAATCGGATTGTTTACTACATTTAATTGTTGTTCGGACTCCATTTACACCACTCAACAGAGTAAACCGAATTTAGACCGAAGCAAATGTATGCAAGTTAAGTTCCACCCATTGATTAGCCTTCAATATTTAAGCCGTTTTATTTCATTTAATAAATCATCCCTTGGGCCAAGAGGGATATTATATAATTAATATAAATAGGAAGTCGACTGAAACGTCAATTTATATGGATGAAGTTCTCTTTACAACAGTTCCGCATATTCGGCAATGAAACAAATGTTGTACATCGACACAACCGTGAATGATAGGTCTAGTCATGCCACAGAATAATTCCTACCACTGCCTTAGATGAGCAATTTCGAGCTATTGCATCGGCTTTTTCATTTCCTAGATGGCATACAAACTATGCCGTGGAACCAAACCTTTATACCAACTTCGATATTATGCTATGTTGAAAGCCTTTAATGCTAAGTGCCTTTAACGCTGCCTGGCTGTCAGAGTAGATCACAACTTCAGTGCAGTGCAATGTCGTACGGCTGTCATATTATACAACAGTCCCAAGCATGATAAAACGAGTTATCAGGTCAGGCACAGGCTAATCATTATATTAAGAAACACTCAGCAAAGCTGATAGTAGATCTAGTTAGTGATAATATATCCTTGAGTCTGGGAGATGATAACCTATGCAGGTTCTGCCAAGAAATAGAGAATACGGCAATTCACGTCTGAGGTCACTGCGAAGGTATCACAAGGTTGTGACTTAAACACATGACAATGAGTCTGGACGTTACATGTTGCACCCAGAAACCGTTGCCAAGGTTATGGAGCCTAACTGGAGTTAGGAAACTAGACAGCGTCCTCTGGAAGCAGTGAAGCTCAGAATAGATCTTACAGGTGGAAGTAGCAGATAGAGCCCTTCTAACAAACTCCCCTTAATATCGCTTTCGGACTAATAGTACCTAGCAGGTACTTTGGATGTTATCCAATTCATCATGCTGAAACAAATAAATAATAACTTCATTTTGGGTGTTGGATGAGACTGTGGGATGCAAATCAGCTGCTTGAGAAAAAAATGGAACTTGATGCAAAACAGAGTGAGTTAACCAAAATAAATATACTTGTATTATAGCTGCAGAGTAGAATAAGGGATCAAGGAAAGACAATTGTCACAAAAACTACGGAAATCCCCCGAGAGACAAAATGAATCCGTCCTGCTGGGTTTCAATCCTCCTTGCTCCATTGATGATTCTAAAAACATTATCCTACCTACGTCGTATACGCAGAATACCATGAGACCCACTTCAACCCATAAAACCAGCAAAACTCAAATACGTCAGTAAGTATTTGTACATTATCTCAAGTGAAGAGAATCGACAATGCAATTATCTCGCATTTGAGAACGATAACATAGACAGAGATATAAACAAACTCAACCAAAGCAGGAACAAAGTCGTGATTAATATCAAACAACACCTGAATAACAGAGCAGCATTAAATAAAACAATTCCTAAACTAGGATGTCTACAAACCCACATAGGCTAGGATGTCTGCAAGCCCACTACAGGCTCAATTCAGATTAATGTATTTGATTGTATATTCCTTTTTAACTTTTTGCTTGTCCACCGATATGACCGCTGCCATACTCGATTAATCTTTATTTAAGGCGTTCTGTGATTTTCTGTTACTTAGTCAGAACTTTATAAATTCAGATTTTAGTTAGGCACTATTGATGATTTAGAACTTAAGATTAAGACTTAATAATCTTATAATTTGGATGATACTTATTTGGCAAAATTTTATTATTACTTAAAAGGCCATACCATAACCTCAAGTAGGTTTGAGACCAAATTAATTTTCCATTGTGCACGATATGTCTGATAGTCTATTTATTATTTAAATAAATAGTTTAATTAAGGGGTGTAAGGGGGTGATGACTAAGAAGGTCCAAAGTCAACCTCAACTGCCAACCTCACCTGCTCGAGCTGGTGCCAAACTCTTGGCACCCAATGCACCCTGCTAGACAACCGACGAGGCTCTGGCGTCCGAGTCATGGCGGAATAACCGTTAGAACGAGAGCTGAGGAAATGCAACTCTCCATGGACCCCTTAACAACTCGCAATGGCCAGCGTGTTAGGGTAAACGGCCAAAAACTCCGTTTATGATTTCATATGAGTACAGAAGATACAAGGCCCTCAGTCTCCGACGACCCGTGTCTCCCCAATCAAAGTAACGATAGGACAAGAGCACGGGTGGAGGGTGCTAAGAATCCCCGGAGTGGATCGGGCTACCACAGGAAACGAACGCTGCAAATTATCACTTACAATGTTAGAACCCTATCGACAACATATAAACTTCAGGAATTGGAGGAGGAGCTCAAGTTCTTAAGATGGGACATACTAGGAATCAATAAGCATAAACGATCTGATTCAGTGAGCTGAAAGAACTGATACTTCAATCAGGTCACCTACTATATTATGTGGGTACAGACAATATAAACCAAGATGGAGTGGGCTTTCTAATACACAAATTACATGTGAGCGATGTCTTACAGAGCCAAAGCCTAAGTCCCAGAGTAGCATACCTTACACTTAGATTAAACAGTAGGTATACATTGAAAATTATACAAACCTATGCCCCCACCTCGACACAAAAGGACGAAGATATTGAAAGCTTCTACGACGACATCAAGATAGCGACAGACACCTTCCCATTACACTTTGTTTATGGGAGATTTTAACGTCAAATTAGGCCACAAACAAAACGACAGTGAAACATCAATGGGAAGTCATGGGTTTGGGACAAGAAATGATAGAGGACAAGTATTGTTTGACTTCCTACAACAAAACAATTTTATGCAATGAATAGCTTTTTCAGGCCCCGCAGAGAAAATGGACTTGGAGACGGTGTTACAAAAAACCAAATCGATCCGATAATTTGAAACATGAAAAACATAGTGCAAGACGCAACTGTTCTTAACAAACTTTCTATCGGAAGTGACCACAGAGCCGTCAGAGCAAAAACAGTCATAAATACAAGAAAGGAGAGGTCAAAACTAATAAGGAAAACAGCTTCCAGAAAATCATTAACAACAAAAAGCGCAGACCAATACGCACAACTCCTTAATTCTCCAATCATCAATGCTGACAAATGAAGAGGATATAGACATTGAGGAGACAAACAAACAAATAATAACAGCAATGAAAGAAGCGGAAAACAAGTGCAAGCAATCGCTTGGAGTTGGAAAGGAGGAGAAGTTGAGTGATAGTACTAAGAAGTTGATGCAAAAAAGAAGAAATCTAACAGACAAACATCAAAACAACGCCACTCAGCTAAGAGAAATCAACAAAAAAATATCAAAGGCTATCCGAAGAGATGTAAGGCTACACAAAACAGAGGAAATAACTAGGGTGATAGAGGAAAACAGGGGAATGAAAGTGCTTAGGAAAAAATTGTCTGAGGGTAAGAAACAATTAAGTAAGATAATGGACAAACCACCACAAATAAGCGAGACATCCGGCTAATCGTGAGAAGCTTCTATGCGGAACTCTATAAGAAAACTACAACAACAGAAATTGGCGTAGGCATTCCCGTGATACAAAACCAGGGATCAGAAGACATACCAGAAATCACTCAAGACCAAATAGACAACTGCTTAAAAGACATGAAAAACAATAAATCATCAGGAGATGACGAAATTAGCACCGAGTATATAAAACTAGGAAGATCAGCACTTCTAAAAATACTGTGTATGCTATACAACGCTTGTTTAAGAAACTCCATAACACCTGATCAATGGAATAAGTCCATCATAGTACTTTTACACAAGAAAGGAGATATAGCCCAAATAGAAAACTACAGACCAATTAGCCTGCTATCGCAGATATATAAGCTGTTTATGAGAATAATCACCAAAAGGCTGACAGCTAAACTCGATCTTTACCAACCTATTGAGCAGGCAGGATTTCGCAAGGGTTATGGCACAAATGATCATCTTTATATAATTAAAATCCTCATTGAAAATGCATAGAGTATAATAAACCGTTAGCTCTCATTTTTGTAGACTATGAAAAAGCTTTTGACACAATATACCACCATAATATGCTTAGTGCTCTCGCTGATTGCAGAATCGACCATCGCTACATCGACATCATTAAGCAATTGTACAAGAACGCAAATGCTGTCATTAGACTTCATGAAGATACTCCTAGCTTACAAATAGAGAGAGGTGTGCGGCAAGGGGAAATTATTTACCAACCTTCTAGAGTACATGTTCAAACGCACAAACATCGAGAACCTCGGCATCAACATTAATGGTGAAAAACTTAAGTCACCTTCGCTTCGCCGATGATCTGATATTAATTACAAATGATCTCAAAGAAGCGCAATAAATGATGAGCGAGCTGAACCTAGCATCCAGAGAGGTTGGGCTGAAAATCAATATAGGCAAAACAAAGTTCATGACAAATCTAGTTACCAGTGAAAACCTAACAGTGAACAACTTAAACATTGAGCAAGTATACTCCTGCAAATACTTAGGACACGAGATTCGATTGGGAAGGGATTATCAAATTGGCAGAAGAATAGGTCTTACATGGGCAGCCTTTGAAAGATTGAGCTACATCTTAAGATCTGATATTCTCATGTGTCTTAAGAAGAAAGTCTTCGACCAATATATTTTACCAGTACTAACTTACGTAGCCGAAACACTGACTCTAACAAAGAACACCGCGAACAAAATAAGAGTAGCGCAAAGAAGCATGGAAAGAATAATGTTGGGCTTGTCCCTGAGAGATAGAGTTCCAAACACAGCGGTGAGAAGGAGAAGTGGAGTAACAGATGCCATCACAAGAATATCGACTCTAAAATGGAACTGGGCGGGTCACCTAGCCAGAATAAACGACGGCAGATGGACTAGAAAAACAACTGAATGGAGACCGCGAGACCACGTTTTCCGCAGCAGAGGCAGACCGTCCACTCGTTGGTCAGATGATGTGAAGCGCATCCAAACCAACTGGTTAAATGCAGTGCAGGATAGGGGGAGATGGAAATCTTTACGGGAGGCTTATGTCCACGAACATATAGCTGTGTGATGATGATGATGATGATTAATTAGGATCTTTGATATTTATTTATATATGCTGAAGTCCATGTCAAGTTGAGTTTATCCAATTTATTTTCAGTTTCCTAATATTCTTAGATAGAGTATTTTTCTAAAATTTACTACCCTAATTTCAATGCTTAAAAAGCATTGATATATTCATAATAGAATATTTAGTGGCGCCCTCGCCCAAGTGTCTAAACTCTACGACCCACACCTATAAATATTAACATCGCTGAGTGAACCAGGCATATGAACCGCGTGTTTAGCAATTACCTAATCGCATTACAGTATGTTGTCAAAAAATCAGAAATTAGATATTAATCTAAATTCACAGTTTTTGTATTTGAATCAAACTTAACTTCTGCTACTGAATCGCATTTTTTGTATCCACGGATGGGAAAAGATGTTATGTGATGCCGAAAGAATGTTTCGATCAGCAAATCATCTAATTTGTCCTTATTCAACCTAGTCAAAGATCCAGTCTGTATATAGATCATTACAACAGTAGTAGAATATTAACTAAATAAACAGGTTTACAAAAAGTTATGAAATTTTAATTTAATGGCTATACCGATTTACCGATCTTTTTAACAAAATATTTAATCCATCAAAATAAAACTTCCGAACATCTCGTTAAAATTCCAAACTCTTGGCAAAGCTTCAAAGAGAAACCGGGTTGTTTTTTCGACAAACTACGGCTCGATCCAAAAAAATCCCTTCGAACCTTATAACAGCACATCAAAGTAATAATTGCTCGATGTAAATGAGAAAACTCTGAAATTACATCCGATAAAAGCTACGAAGTTGTAATTGGTAGGTGTAGGTTTTGATATAGTTTATCTCATGCTCATCAATAATTATAAGTTATTTATTATATGTAGCATATTATAATTTAATATACCTTGTCCTCATATGGCCAGAGAACAATGCCAAAAATAAAGTCTTGGAAGCACGTTTAAACTAGTTTTAGCCAAATGGATCACACACCTAGTGCAAACTTCAATTCAAGTTACGTGCTTTGAAAATGAAATACGTTATCAAGATTAGATTTCCTTATTCTGTTTGCACCAGAAATCTAGTCGACACTTCCGATTACAATTGTCGTAGCAAGTTATTTATATAGGGTGTGAATTTCATCCCTCACATTTAAAAAAAAATAGTCTGACATTTTCTTTAAAGTATTTATATTGCTTCCAGACATACCATATGTATTTATTTATTTCTTTTATTTGGAATGCAATGAGCAATAAAGCACAATGATATCGACTTACAATGCCAATGTTGAGAAATATCCAAAACTATACTCTATCCAAAAAATCCAATCAACGAGAAAATGATCTAATAATTAGTTGTTAATATCAATATTTGGGGTGTAAGGGGCGAATGTAGTTATGAAAACAAGCCCAAATGTCAACCTCACCTGCTCGGGTGATGACTTCGGTTATCCGGTACACCCTGCTAGAAAACAGACCAAGCTCTGACGACCGAATGATTGCCGGAATAAGTAATCTCCACTTTCTGGCCAACAGCTTCAGGTGGAAGAACCAGCAAGTGTGTCCTGGGGTCAAGATATTGATCCCAAAGACGGAAGAACTATTGATTAGTGAACGGCATAAGGATGCAGAAAGCAAGAGAAAACCACTGTATTAAAGTTCTACGGATATCGTCAGTATAAATCATCATGGCGAAGTTCAGAACCAAATTATCCAGAGTAATACGTTCCTCAATCGGATCTCCGGGGGGAACAGTGATGAACAAGACTATGAATACAAATAAGTTAAAAATTGGTACATGGAACGCGAGATCCATGTATGAATCTGGAAAGGTGCATAATGTTGTAAACGAAATGCAAACATTGAAACACAACATCCTAGGAATCAGTGAATGGGTCATGGCCAGATTCCAACAGATGGAGGCGTGTTGTACTTCTCTGGGAACGATGATAATTATCACAGACATAGTGTCGCAATTGCTATCTCAAGAGAGACTATGGCGTTCGTTACCAACTTCGTTCCTGTCTCAGATCGTGTCTTGCTCTTGCAACTACAGACCAACTGAAGGAAACTAAACATAATACAAATATATGCCCCTTCTGCAGACAAACCTGATGAACAAAACGAGCTCTTTTACGAACTAATCAGACAAACGCTTGAATCACTAAAACCAAGAGATATCACTATAACTCTTGGAGACTCTAATGCGAATTTCGGAAAAGGAAGATGTGACGAGTACATCGGTGAATATGGGTTGGGGATAAGAAATGGAAGAGGCGATAGACTAATACAGTTTTGGCAGGAGGAAGAGATGATAATAGCTAATACCTTCTACAAGCTTCCAAAACGACGACTCTACACATGGAAGTCCCCACAGGACAGTGACCAAAACCCCATAAGAAATCAAATAGACTACATCCTGATAAGCGCAAGATATAGAAACAACGTCAAGTCATTTAAGACTTATCCGGGCGCTGATGTCTCCTCGAACCACAATCCCTTAGTGGCCCAGATGCACATCAAACTCAATAGAACTACAAAAAAGAGAGAGAAACTCGGATAAATACATAGCACTTATTTACAAACAAAAATAATCAAAAATCTGAAACACTCCTAAACAAGGAAGAATGCCGAAATTGCAGTAAGACAAACGAAAAATGGTGTAGTATTAAATCAGCTTTATTGGAACCCTCAATAGACATTTTAAAGAAAAAGAAACCCACGGGAAAGAAAGCATGGATAACTAACGAAATTCTTAATCTCATGAATAAGAGAAGACGCTATAAAGGAAAAAATTAACAACAATATAAAGAAACACAACGAATACTCTGCACAAAAATCAGAAAAGCAAAGGAAGATTACTTCAAGCAAAAATGTGAGGAAATTGAGGAACTACAAGCAAAACACGACAGTTACAACAAACACAAGGCAGTCAAAGAACTCGCCGGCACCAGTAAACAAAGGAAACTCAATATATTGTACAACAACAATGGGAAAAGAGTCACAGAAATAGAACAAAAGCTAGAAATACGGAAGAATTACATTACCCAACTATTCGAAGATGAGAGACGGCAAACTAACCTTGAAAATATAGAAGGAGGGTTTGGCCCGGACATAATTAAGGATGAAGTGACACTGGACTGGACATGCTAAAGAACGGAAAAGATGCAGGCCCAGTCTAACTGCCAGTTGAAATCCTTAAACTTATAGAGGCGAACCGGATTCATTTTTTGGTGGAATAAATCAATACCATATATCGAACAGGAATAATACCAAATGAATGGTTGCTATCAACTTTTATATCCCTCCAAATAAAGAAAAATGCCAAGCATTGCTCTGACAATAAGCCTGATGGTCCACACATTGAAAGTCCTGTTAAAAGTGGTCCACAATAGAATATTCAAGAAACTCGATGTAGACATCAGCGATACACAATTTGGATTCCGTAAAGGCCTAGGAACAAAAGAAGCACTATTTACACTCAATGTCCTATCACAAAGATGCCTAGACGTAAATCAAGACATATACGTGTGATTCATAGATTACAATAAAGCATTTGATAAAGTTAGAACATTAGTAAAGAGAAGGATAGACCTCAGAGAAATAAGAATAATTTCAAACCTATACTATGGCTAAAAAGCAGCAATACGAATAGAAGGCACGACATCAGAAGAAATAGAAGTACAGAGATGTGTTCGTCAAGGTTCACCAATGCCTTTTAATCTGTACTCGGAGGACATAGTAAAGAGAGCACTGGATGATCAGGACATAGGTATGAAAATTAACGGGCATGGCAATAAATAATCTGAGGTACGCTAAGGATACAGTTACTTTAGCTGGAACACATGAAGACCTACAGACGCTAATTAATAGAATGGTCACAGTAAGCGAAGAAAATGGACTATCACTGAACATAAGCAAAATAAATTATATGCTGATAATAAAAACAACTCAGGATATTCGTAGGATATATGTGAAGAATCAACCTATTGAAAGAGTAAAAGAATACAAATAACTAGGCACGACCATTAATGAAAACAATGACAGCTCCCAAGAAATACGAATCAGAATAGAACAGGTCAGAAGTACATTTACAAGGCTGAGGAGGCCTTTCTGCTGCCGAGACCTAAACCTTGAATTAAAAATTCGACTGATGCGATGCTATGTGCTGTCTATATTATATGGAAGCCTGGACGTTGAAGATAACCAACGTGGGAAGACTAGAGGCATTTGAGATGTGGACGTATTGGAGAATAATGAAGATTTCATGGGTAGAGAGAATAACCAACGTGGAAGTAATGAGACTTATGCATAAGGAGAGAGAAGTAATCTCGACAATTAAGAGAAGAAAACTGCTGTATATGGGATATGTCATGAGGGGAGAAAAATATCGAATGCTACCAATTATTATGCAGGGAAAAATCAAGGAAAGAGATCTATAGGAAGGAGATGAAATTCATGGCTGAAGAACCTTAGGGAGTGGTTTGGATGCAGTAACAATGAACTGTCTAGAGCTGCGGTCTCAAAAATAAGAATTTCCTTCATGATTGCCAACCTTCGAAGCGGAGACGGCACCTAGAGAAAAATATTAATATCAAAACTAAACCCATTACTTATATACACGTTGAATAAATGTAAATAGCTATGCTATGAGGGCGATCTTACGCCTAGATTTACTGATGCTTGAGAAGAACTGAAAAAATCAATATTAAAATTCACACAATACAAATTCATAATTCGGCACAGCGCAGCGGTGCGTTTCGACAGCTAGTTGTATGTCTAAATGTTATATTAAATAGATGGTTGGATCTTAAAATTCGTGGGGCTACGTTGAAAGATAATATAGCTAGTAAAATTGGGGAGTCTATTTTATATAAAACGATTTTATAGAAAATTAAAACGTCTATTTTCGAATGATACTATTGGTCGATATAAACAATTAATTTTAAATCATTTATGACCCCAAAAGAGGGGGTGGCAATTAACTTGATAATTGAGCACTATAATTAGCGGACTGTATTAACATAGGTTGGTGTGATTTGATTCATAGGGTGTGAATTGAAATATGTATTATATTTTTAGATATTAGATACTTTAATAATGCAGGATTTAATTTGCTTTAAATATTAAATATGATGAATTAAAACATGAATTCTAACTACTTTCAAGCATTCATATAAAACTAAATACTTTGCATCAGGTTAACTCTTAGTAAATATTTAATAAAACTTCTTGATTATTCAATTAATAGGAACTTCTTTCTTTACTGGATTTATTCAAACTTTTATTTATTTCAACTAACTGCTTTTCCATTCACACAAAATGCCTTGTTACTTTAATTTGTCTGCAATTGTCTCAACTTAACTTCACCAGGGATAAATAAGACTTAGAATATTTAATTCGAATCTCAAGTACAAGAACGGATTTGTCTAACTACAATTTTACAACCGCCATTTTACCTTCTTCAATCGGCAGGAACAAGGGAGAGGCGCTACAACTTATATGTCTTGAGAAAATGCGTGAAAACGCCCAAAGAATTCCCTTATCCTTATCAAAGCTTGAAAAATGGGAACAGAGTACACCAGATATTTTCTAAATATTTGTGCAAACAAATGAGAAATAGACTAAATATTTTGGCGTCAAACAGGGCAGCGGCAGAGGCTGATGAACTTGGCGCCAAACTCAAGCAGCGCGGCTACAACAGGCAGATGCTTTAACGTTGAATGCTTGTAAGGCGCTAAATCCCAAATCTAAGTTCTGCAGAAGTGGAGACAAAAGCGGAATCTGCATGGACGACTCCATTAATGCATTTGAGAGGATAGAAAAATGCTCTTTCTTTATTTGACATACTGTTGTTTACACAACACCGACGAAAACAAAGGTTTATTAAATTTAAACGTTTAAAAACGTTTTCCTTGACGGATAATGTCAACTAACTATATATTCAGTGATTGTTTTGTATTATAGAATCAACCATCCAGGTTCGGACTAAGAAGTAACTGAAGTAGGATGCTTTAAATGCACAAATTGCTGTTTACATGGGGTGAAATAGATAATCTATTTGGGTTTTAATTGTGACTCAATCATGCTACGAACATACAGGGTGTTATCACCAAACTGTACGGTCAAAAACGATAAGTTAATACACGTGTTGGGGTGTTTCCCAACAAATATATTGAAATGAGTTTTGGGTGGCCAATGGAATTTATACCGAGTTTACGGCCGTGTCGATAAAGTAAAACATGCAAAAGTTTGTTTTGTGTCCTTTCAATTTGTTTTTTTATAAATATCGATACAAGGATTCCAAATTACAGAAGCACAGCTAATTTTGCTGTGTATAAATGAGTAATAGAGAGAAAGGTATTATTTCGCATTTTTAAATATTTTAGATTGCCTATTCATGAAGGCCGACATTTTAAAACAACCTGAGACCATTTTTTCTATGTGTTTATAAAATACTAATTTTTCATCAAAAATTACACTTTAGTTTCTCATTTCATTAATCTTTTTTAATGTTTTAGAATTTATAGAATAATTATTATAGAGAATTGGTTGGCGGTTTCTGGTAAAAGATAATAGGTACACAGCACTTTTCAACATTAATGAATAGGCTATTATTCTTGCAATAGTCTTGAAATCTATGTTCATCTTCTTGCATTAGGTCGCAATTCCTAGGTGATAAAATTTGTGTATATACTTTTTAAATCATCGGCGCATAGTAAGAAATTTGAGTATTTAAAACAATGTATGAAATCATTTAAATAAATAACAAAAAATAATATTCCTAGGTATAACACCTGAGAGACACCGAAGGTTATAAAAATTGTGTTAGAAGAAACTCCATTAATTAAAGCACTGAATCTACGATCATGAACATAGGAGTCAATCCAGTTTAGTAGCTCGCCATCTACACCGACCGACCCACTTGAGTTTATTAAGCATAATTGAATAATTTATCTTATCAAAGGCTTTGCTAAAGTCGGTGTAAATGGCATCCACTTGCACTCTATTATCGAGATTCGATTTAAGGAACTCAACGTACTTAAGAAGGTTAGATGACAAACATCTATGTTGTTCTAAAATTAATTGCCTTTTAACCAGGTTGTAAATATAATTATGTATTAGTTTTTCGAATAATTTTGCAAATACACATAACTTACTTATTGGACGATAATTTGCTACTAAGTTTTTATTCCCGTTTTTAAATATATGTGAGAGTTTCCATATATTTGGAAAAAAGCTAGAAGACAGATACTCGCTATAAACTAGGACCAGAGAAGTAAAGAGTTCGGTGGCACAAGACCTGACAAAGAAAGATGGAGAGCGATCCTGCTCTGTGCCCTTTTTGTGATCTACGCTCTGTGGAATTTGTTTTTTTTTTATTTAATTACTTTAACAGTTGCTGGTGAATAATAATTGGAGAAGGTGCCGGCTCTTAAGGCTAATCGGAGTTCTTTCGTGAATTATGTCAGTAAGAATTTGATAAAACGTTTCCAGATTATCATCTTGTGATTTTTTTGAAATTGCCCATTGTGTATTCGTTATAAAAATTTTTCTCAAAGGATGGTCCGCCCACTTAACATTTACATAATGCATTTTTATGTCTTTAAGATTTCTTGTATAAAAAATAGAAAGCATGAATTCAATAATTGCAGCATGCGCTAAATCATCATTTAAAATAGGAGTTACACAGCGCATTAGTTACTATCACTATTACATAATATTAAGTCTAGAGTTTTATTAATATAATTTCTTGAATAATTGAGCAATGAATAATTCACAGTTTTATCCCATTGTATGAGATAATCGATGGACCAAGCGTGTCTCGAAATGGCCCCCTAGAACCGATGCCTACAGAAATAGAGGAAGACTCCCACTGATCTATACAATGGATAAGCAATAACCTTTCACCGAAATGGCTAATTTACGACGTCAAAATGTAAACAAACTCTAGCAAACCTCGGGATGATTGCGTTTGCGCACTGTAATAATGCTTATTGTAATTCGAGAACATGAGCAGGTCCGTACTTATAAATTTATTTTGGCATAATAATTTTGATTTTTGTATCAAAACTTCTTCAGTACATAGTACATTACTAAATTCACTCGGAAGACAACTCTCATCAATCATTTGCACAAACATTGTTATTTGGTAAAAATCTCAATGAAAAACTAAGTTTGCACCATATATTGCCTAAATCATTTGAGTAAATCATAGATAAGTACCATGGATGAATATATATGTGTTCATTGGGTTCTTTTGGCGCCTTAAAAGCAAATACCAGACAAAACAGAATAAAATTCACAAGCGTCTAAAGATCAGGCATAATTATCGATGCAGCGAAACGAATAATAGGTATTGTTATGGTTGCATGACCCTCCGCTCGCTTCGCTAGCTACGGGACTCAATCAACAATAACTAACCAAGTGCTAACCAAAACTAACACAAAATTAAGAAAAGAAGGTAAGTTAATAGAAAGCAATAAACAAAACATCTGTCGCGACCGACGGGAATCGGCAAGCACTCTGCCTACTACACCAACTAGGCGTTGTAGAAGTTTTGCTCGAACGTAGATACATGGATTCGTTTCGCCGCATCGAAAATTACACTTGATAGACGCTTCTTAAAATACGAGGTTAACTAATCGCGATATTTCAGTTCGTAGTGCACTTGTGAATGCATGGGATTTAAAGACCTGCAATTGGCAAGTAGGTATATGGCCCTCCGCACGCTTCGTTCGCTCCGGGGCTCAAGAAAAGGAATCTAACCAAGTGTTAATAACCCAAGCAATACCCAAGAAAAACCCAAAAATCAAGAAAAAAACTGTTTACTTTAAAAAAACCAAAACCGACGGGATATGAACCCGGGTCGCCGAAGTGAAGGCCAACCATGCAGACCCCTAGAACCATCTGCTGACTTGCAAACAACTGGTTGCAGCGCGGAGACATGCGTCACCTCACGTAGCTAGCCAATCACGCGCCTCTCATTCACAAGTGCACTATGAACTGAAATCTCGCTAACTGATCAGCTGTTATTTTGTAGGCAGAAGTTTAGACGTGGATTCGTTTCGCCGCATCGAAAATAACGCCTGATCCTCTAGACGCTTCTTAAAAACACGAGGTTAACTGATCAGCTGTTATTTTGTAAGCGGATCGTTTCTAGATAGATCGACCAATAGGAGAGGCCGATTTTCACATAGTGGCCTAGGCCTGTAAAGGATTTTAAAACCCTTATCATGATATCAACCCTACTAGAAAATCACGTCATACAGCGTATTGCAGGGTTATTTAGAGATATTTTAGATGTTTACTCCTTAATAATGCTAATACCTATACTATTAATACTGACTGAAAATAGGAGATTTCCGGGATAGCGCCTTTGCTTCGATAAAAATTAACCATATATACAAGTATGCGTACTCATAATGTAATGATCAGTAATTGATCACTCAATCAATAAGCTAAAAAGCAGTCTCGGTTTTTTAAAATATAGTCAAAAATCACACACAAATACTCCTTACTCACTTGGAAGGCGTTCAAAACAAACTAAACTAAACTAACCAAAAACAAATAGCGAATGGCGTAGCTTGGGGGTAGGCCGTAGATTCCGTTTGCCCGGTTTGCCGTCAATCGAGACTAATTCGATTCTACTTTACGAAACTACGAGCTCGGTACGGGCCTGGAAAATCGACAGTAATCGACCGCGTGGCTGAACAGCTGGCGATTTAGACATTTGACTGACGGATTGAGTGTTATTGCGCTTGATCAGTAATGCCGAGGTATCAAAAATTATGACTGGGAATCGTGCGCACAAACACATTTTTTCGCCCACGCGTAATCAATTTCTCTTCAGATGACACATGCATTATGCTGATCCATTTGTATAGATCAGTGAAGACTCCCCACTAGATGGTCAGATGATATAAGAAGAATATCATCGAATTGAATACAGGTGGCACAAGACAGAAATGAGTGGCTAATATTAAGGGAGGCTTATGTCCAGCAGTGGACGAGGGAGGATGCGTGATGATGATGATGATGATGATGATGATAGTGGAACAATTCATATCACCACACACGAATATAATACTATCACCAAAATTACCGCCAACCCACTCAAGCTTGGATGTAAAACAAGTGTAGGCATAGCTATCCCCAGGATTAAATAGCAAACATACATACAGAACAGATTTTTAAATCCCATGTTTACATTGACCTCTACATCCTCGGCTTCGCTGGGAAACTCTGGAATAATCGAAGCACCCAATTCAGTGCGGTTTGCAATGAGTACACCTACACCACCATTTTTAGTTGACCATGTACCATTAAAGGTTAATCAGCAGTCTCTTAAATCTGTTGCGTTATATTTTTACTATCTTGAGATATAGAGTTGCCCAATCTGGAGCTTTTCCAAAAACATTTGAATCATAGAGTTTCTAGCAAACGCTATAGGCGGTAACCAATAAGGAATTGTCGCCATTAACTTATTTATATATTTTTTTATTATAATATTTTTTAATGTGAATATCTTCTTTAAAGTCTAGTGAAGTTTTCACCATATACAATTAACTATATTGTCATAGTAATATTCTTTTAAACATTTATTATTTCTTCGATGTTGCAGGTATCAACATTATTTCTGCATTAGTAGCAGCCTTTACTATTTTAGAAGTAATGTGAATCTGGTCGATATGAGAGTAACTGACACTTTCATTAGCTAATATTTTTGAAGTAATTTTGTGGTAATTTTCTGAAAGTTCTTACATTTATTTGTAAATCTGCATTATTATATTGTTTGAAAATTTCCGTTAGAAATACTCTTCAGTTCATCATTATACCAACTTTTGTTAACTTCTTGCGTTGATTGAATACGTAGCTCTTTCCAAAAATGATACCAATAGGCCTGCTCCAGAATCTGGATGAATCGATAAAATGTTTCATTTACCCCTATACCATCTATCATCCTTAACAGAACCAAAGAAACTTCTTGATTATTCCATTGGGAACGATCAGAGACTTGTACGGTTGAAATGTTGGGACAAATAGAAAGACGTACTCATATACTTAGGAATTAGCTGTTTGATATGAATAATCGTCTTAACGTTCGTAAACTATGTATTGCTAGATAGGCTCTTAATAATAACCTCATTCTTGAACGCTGCACGCAAGGCAAGACGGCGTAAAATTGACAATATGAAACTTGAATGATACTATAAGAAACCAATCGGCTGCTTGGGAAAGAAATTGAAGTTGATGCAAACAGAGTTGGTGTGCCATTTTAAATAAGCTTGTATCACAACTGAAGTGTTAAATAAGGGATCAATAAAAGATGATTGCCACAAGTAACAACCAGAATAAAAACCAGTTAAGCTCAACTATGTCAGAATATACGTATACACTGTCTCAAGTGAAGAGAATTGATAATGTAATAATCTCCAAGTATGATAACGATAATATGGGCCCAGCCAAAAACAGAAACAAACCTTTGGTCGGTACCAGAGAACACACCGAGCAGCAGGTTAAGTGAATAATTAAAATAATTCCTAAGCTAGGAAATTTACATGCTTACAGGTTGCATCCAGACGTTAAGACCAAGGACTTCGGAACCCATTTAAAAAATTTCAGGCTTAAAGTAGAACTTAAATGTGAATTATGGAATAGAAAAGACGCACTGGGCATCATTTAAGAGTTAATGACACAAATATTTGGCCAGGTGCGAACCGGGGCCAAAACCAACCATAGCGGATATTGCAACGAACATATAGATTAGCCGATTTTGCATTTAAATGTACAGTGTTTGTCCAATAAAGTGAACCTTCATGAAAGTCTTTATCAAAGGTTAAAATTTAATATTTTATGTGTTGACGAGCATTGGTTATCCAATCTTTTGCATTACGTGTTCACTATCTTGATATAGATAGGTACCCAATCTGAAGTAATGTGAATTTCGTTAAGTTTTCGACACCCATTAACTACTATTTTTAAGTTCAAGAAGCTTCTTTGTGATTTTTTTGAACTTTTTCATATTTATTTATACTTCTGATATTATATTGTTTGTCCATTTTTCATTTCATCATCATACCAACTTTCATTAACTGCCTGAGCTGATTTAATACGTAACTGTTTCCGAAAATGATTTCAAAATGCCTTCTCCAGAATCTGGACGAACCTGGAAAATGTTTCATTTAGGGGGCCTATTAAGGATGATAGTCCCTATCATCCTTAGTAGGCCCAAATAAGCATGCTGAAAACGATCAGAGATATGATATGGTTGAGGTGTTGTCACAAACAATGGAACTTCAAAGGGAAATACTGACTTGGAATTGACTAGTATGAATAATCGCCTTAATGTTCGTAAACTATGTAGTGCTGGATACGTTCTCAATAATAACCGCCTACTTGAACGCCGCATGGAAGCCAAAACAGCGTAAAATTGCCAATATGAAATCCGATTACCAAGTATATTCCCCATTCTATTTTAGACACCCCGCGTTAAAAGATATGGGGCTGAGATATATATGCTACTTATGGAGTTTAAGAATTTTTCAATTTTGTGGTTAAGGAAATGGCTTTTCGAGCAACAGATTTGTAGGGGATGAAAACGTATAAAAATATTTAGAATAAGCCATAAAGCCAATACCCTTGATTCGAATATTATGAAAAGAAAGACAGATGGCAGCAATAAAAATGGCCATAACAAAGTTGAAAATGATTATAATGGCCATATTTTGACGCAGATATAAACTCTGTGAATAAAACAAATATTTGGAAGTCGTTGAAATGCGGCATTCTCTCAGTCCTGTTCCCCTTGACTTCCGCACCGACTGGTTCAGATACTCTTCTTGAAAATATTTTAAGGCAAAAAGAGAGAGAAAAACTATTAATAAAATCAAAAAACATTAATAATTATCCCGGTTTTTTTGTTAGATGAGATAATTTGACGCTTTACAAAACTTTTAAAGCTTCTAGCTCTCATAAAATTGGAAATTTTGAAATATGTTAATAATTAATTCATTTTAATGAAATTAATCAGTTACAATTTTCGACAAGTATCAGATTATTCTATCTAAAAAAAAACCGAGTTCATGATTTTAAATATTGACCGTTAAGTAGTTTTCTGTGGTCTGCTAAAAAAAAGACACCTTTATATATTTCGGATCGTATCCACTGAACCAAGAGCGCCAAACAGTTTTTGACAACTAGAAAGGGTCAGTTTCGCATCTAAAAACTCTTCTTTGGTATATAGTTGTTTTACCAGTAGAAGTGAATATTAAATTTTCGGTTTTCCTGAAGATGAGGCTAGATGACTAATTTACTTATTTTTATGTTAAGAACCGTGTATTTTTATTTTATATAGTATAGAAATGAAATTGAATCAGATTTGATCACACAGTACTTAAACACAAAATTATCGAACAATATTATTCGTCTTTATATGGCATAATGGTAATAATAAAAATAATAATAATAATAATAATAATAATAATAATAATAATAATAATAATTATGATTATAATAATAATAAGAGATACCCATAACTGGAGGGCACTTGGTCCAGATGGAATGCAGTACTGCTAGCTCAAGAAACTCCAATGTAGCCACGAAAAATTAACAAATTTAATTAATGACGTAATCGCCAATCCTGAAAATATGCCAGGCTTTCTATTTAAGGATGCAACATACCTTCTATCAAAGGACCCGAAAAACAAGGAGGATCCATCCAAGTACCGACCAATCACGTGTCTCCCAACGATGTACAAAGTGATAACAACCTGCTTAGCGCATCGGCTGTATGTCCACTGTGAGCGAAGGAAGATCACTGCTGACCAACAGAAAGGGGTGCAAAGAGCAACTCATAATCTAGTCATCTGTAACCAGGCATTTTCCAAGCGTAGGAATCTGTACATGGCTTACATCGATTATAAAAAGGCTTACGACTCTGTGCCCCATGAGTGGCTACTAAAGATTCTTCAAATATATAAGACTTATGCTAACATTGTTAACTTTTTAAGGCATGCCATGATATCTTGGCAAACGAAAATATATCTTAATGAAGCCGGAATTACCACCGAAAACATACCAATAGAGAGAGGTATATTTTAAGGAGACGCCGTCAACCCGCTATGGTTTTGTATTGCGATGAACCTTCTATTCCACCAGCTGAATTCTACTTCCTATGGATACAATATCAAAAACAATAGCGAGGTAGGAGAGAAAGTCAATCATTTGCTCTATATGGTTGACCTAAAACTTACGGGAGTAACCAAAAGTCAGCTAGAGCAAATGTTGAACATTGCAGAACAATTCTCCATGGATATTGGAATGCGGTTTGGACTGGAAAAGTGCCGTACAGTGAACATCGTACGAGGTAAAGTATGTCCGGGTCACTTTGAACTTAGCTACGGCCAGAACATCGAGGCAATGAAGGGAGATATTAATTTAACAAATACCTAGGAATGAAACAAACAATGCGCATATCACATGGCGCAATGAAGGCTGAATTAACAGAATAATTTACTAGCAAGATAAAACGTTTGGCAAAAACTCAACTGCAAACTGCAAGGCTATCAATACTTATGTCGTCTCAGTTCTTGGATACTCATTTGGATTGTCCA
Organism: Pissodes strobi; assembly: GCA_016904865.1. NCBI lineage: Eukaryota > Metazoa > Arthropoda > Insecta > Coleoptera > Curculionidae > Pissodes > Pissodes strobi. The sequence goes on from JAEQML010047276.1 coordinate 34,565, forward strand.
TCTGAGGAGCGCAGTGGAGCAAACAACCTTGCCGAAACATCTAGGTGGAAGAGGTTTAGCGGATCTACGTAAACAATTGGATCGGCAAATAAATCATTTGAGCAATTATTTTCACGGGAATGCAAATTCCTCAGAAGTTTATAGGGTAGTTTGTAACGCAGACGACTCTACACCAGTGCTTTTAAAAGAACACTTGGTTCAAGACTACCTTAAGAAAATACGAGTGTGGAAGGAAAACATGGGAGGCTTTCGAATGAGCCTACCCAGGATCACGTCGACAACACAGCGTCGAACTATTGTTAGTTTCAGAACAAATGTTTTTCGAAACCGAAGGCTTTCTGCTGGCTATTCAAGATCATGTGATTCCCACCAGAAACTATCTCAAGTACATAATTAGAGATGCTTCGGTGGCAGATGATCGATGGCGATACGGCTGTCAAACCACTGAGACATCCAGCATATTACAGGAGGATGTCAAACGTTCGCAGCAACAGAATATAAAGTCAGGCACGATGCAGTTGCGAAGATAATCCATCAGGAGACAAGCTGTTGCTGCTGTAGACGGAAAAGCTAAGTTACTTTAAATACACTCCCGAATCTGTTTTAGAAAGTAATAACTCTAAGATCTACTAGGACCGCACTGTGCTTACTGACCAGACGGCGACCCACAATAGACCGGACATCATTCTCGTAGATAAGCGGGCCAAGGAAGCCACGCTGATCGACATCGCCATACCCAACAACAACAATTTGCAGGTCAAGCACGCCGACAATATCGCCAAATATCCAGATTTACAAGAGAAAATCCGGCCACAATGGGGAATGGAGAGAGTAAGAACGGTGCCAATCATTGTGTCATCGACAGGACCCATTCCAAAGAACCTGTTAATAAACATCAAGGAACTCGGATTGAGCGAAAATCTCTTCAAATTGATGCAGAAAGCAGTACCTCGCGTCCGAAAATTTGTAGGAAATCCATAGATGCCACCAAGGACCCGATAACATGGAAATTATTCCCACAGAGCTTAATCCTTTTGATATTCGGGACATCTCGGATAAGTGAATGTTCCCGAGCGAATGCCGTAAGGCTAAATCATAATAATAAAAATAATAATAATAATAATAATAATAATAACAATAATAATAGATGTATTGTATATAACACAAAACTCCCTGGAGTGTTACAATAATAAAAAAATAACGTGGGCAAATTTTAATGTTAAAACCTATCTTGCGTCTTGTATATTAAGAAAAGTATACATATTTTGTCTTTCATAGCGTTAAAATTTTGTCATTGACTTTCCTAATCGGTCTAAATGAAATTTGATTTGTTGAAAAAGCAAGCTAAATGTGCTGTAGAATAAATATGATTGGTTTGTTGATGTAGAAGTAAGTACGTATGGTACGAAAAACTCTGCTCATTAGTTAAGAACTTGAAGGTTGAAGACTTCAGTGGAAAAAATGTCACGAAACAAATAAAATTTATTTTTCGGTGGAGATTAACCGTCAAGATAACTTCCATTTTATTCCAGAAGTTACAGGCCAAAGGTCGCAAATATTTATCTACAAGAAACTTTAATCAAGACTGTCTTGAATTTTTTTTAGACAAATAAGAAATTGCTGTGGAAACGTCAAAAATTTTCTACATATACAATGACGCAGAGCTTTTAAAAACAAAATAAATGTTCTCTCCCATATTTTGATAAACCAGAACATGCAATTTGTATAGGAGACCTAAGTGAAATCTTATTAAATTTAACTCAGGATTTATCTGAAAAATCTAAAGACTTACTTTAAGCCCCTCAAGGTTACGCACTAATATATGTAAGTAGCTACTTATTGCGAAAAACTCTTCTTGAATACTCATACGATACATGTGTAATGTTATTTTTTTATAAGGACTAATATATAAAAATTACGAATTTAGACGATTTGTTGTGCCAATCAAAAATCATACAAAATATATTGTCCTAATATGTTAATGAATTTAACGACATAGCTTGTTTTGAAGACATTTGACACCAATGTTTTGAAGACATTTGTCCACCAATTCTAATTTAAATCCATATTATTTTCGACTAATAAATAATATGATAAAATTTTATGGTTTTTTTAGTCTGACAACAAAAACAAAACAAACCAAGTGGCCGGAGAATAATGTTGACATCGGGAAATTCCCAAAATTGTAAATGGTGAGGGTAAAAAGTTTTCAGAATATTTTTAATTTCTTTTAGTAACTTAAATGTGGAACAACGCGTACTTATAGTTCTGTTTTATTTTGAACTAAGACGTGTTTTGCTTTGCTCAAGATCAAGTGAAAATGTTTAAGATAAGTGGTATTTTAAACTAGAATAAACCATACATGGAAATTTATATGGACGCGTATAAAGTTTACTACTCAGTTTGTAGAATAAGTGTAACAACGCTTATTTCGTATTTAAATTTGTTCATATAACTAATACATACTTAAAAATAAACGCTAATCCTTTGAATAAATTTATGCACATTGAATTAAACTGGCTTTATTAAAAAATATAAAAAGAATGAGGTGAGATGTGTATAATCTGTAAATATAAATTAAACCCTGAAGCTTCCTTTTCTCTATTCTATGGAAAAATATGTCAAATATACCAACATGTGAAAACTGCAACACATGTACAACAAAGGTTCCAGGCGAAAAAGTTCAACCATCACTTCAACGGTCTTTCCAAACAGCTCCCAAAATGACTACAGAACAAGACGAATTCAACAAAGATTTATGTCTCTCAAAACTAGGCAACGATAATTTTAAGTGATTTCTTCAGAAGTATTGTAAATTTGGCATTTCAAGTGATAGAACTGTAAGACGAGACAATATTAATTCCTTATATTTAGACGTTATTCAAAAGATTAGATTCTTCAGAAGTATTGTAAATTTTGCATTTCAAGTAATTGAACTTTAAGACGTAACAATGTTGATTCTTTTTTTCAGGAGTTATTGAAAAAATAGATCTAAAATAAGAAATAATTGTTTTTTCGTTTGTGTCGATGGAACTCTGATTCTTCCGGTTGGTACATATCTCAGATAATGCTTAAGAATAAACTGCCAGTGGAGCTTAACAGGTTCAAATTTGGAAAAATGAGCTGCTTCAATAACAAGTTTTTGAAGTGAAAACGTCTTTAGCGCGGGTGTGAGTTAAGATCCGATGAAACGAAAAAGTGACAGTAAAAAGAGATCTATAGGATGTAGCCTGCGAGAAAATGAGATAGAACGCAGTTATACAGTTGTTGCAGGTTTGCTAAGAGTAAAAAGTAAAAAATAATTTTCGTCCGATCACTGACGTTATGCAACGTCGGGCATGGTTAGAACTTGGGTGGGTGGCCGCTTGGCTTAGTTTTATCAAGGTTTCACTTATACTGCTATGCGTGTAAACTGCACACATGAATTTTCTTCTACAAGCAAATTATAGTTTTGTGCCGGAAACAAATACTAAATTAGTAAAAAGCCAAATGCCGCTTTCAGAGAGTATTGACTTAATAGGTAAATGAAATGAATGCTTTTCGTGCTCATGCGAAAAAATATATAGGTTTTTCATAGCAGGTACGATATTTCGTAATAATGACGACACTAGCCAATCTCATAAGAATACACTTGGTGTCATTGATGGCGTAACATTGCAGTATTAGACTTTTAAAGCCATAGTATATTTTATTATTTCAACGCACGTATTAATCAATGAACTAACTGGATCTGCCAAGAGAAATATTGCAAGGCGCTGATGAGGCGAAGACTGACTTTTACCCGCCAAATCCAGAAAACTGAATGAAAAGACTTTTTATTTTTATTTAAATGTTTAAAAATACTTGTCTTCGATAGACAGAAAAATTAATTAGAACTAAATGTGTACGCAGTACACGGCCCTAAACTATACCGACCACGGTCGAGAAGGGCTTGAAAGGTGCTCTTTAAACATCTGATGTGGCGATAAAATGCTTATATAGGCAGAATAACAACTAACTAAGCTTAACTCTGATTCCCTATATAACTCGTAGCACCCGATACCGATACCAGAGAAAAGTAGACTCAGTCTCCCACACTATAGGCAGTTTTGGTTATTAATTTCAAAAAATTCCACCTCTAACTAGAACCTAAACAATGTGAACCGTATTGGCCAATTTGATCGATTCTTTAGTTAGGTTGCTAAACTAAATCCGAAATTCAATAACCCCTGCTTTTGTAGGATCAAGTCCATTTTTTTTCTTATCCAAGCCTTAAGCTCCAAAGACCCACTATCACCCATGCCCTACAGACAAAAACATACCCACGGCAAAAGACAACGTAGTATGTGAAACGATAGTAGATAAATATCAGATATTCACGAGCTTATTTCACATACCCACGGCAAAAGACAACCTGGTATGTGAAACGATATTAGGCAGATACCAGAGATTTACAAGCTTAGCAGCTTTATTCTGTCTACAGGCTTTCCGATATAGAAAACTTGAAATAAAAATCAGATAACGCAAAAAAAAATAAAGAAAATGTCAAGCCTACCTTCCCAACCTCTCACACTGTTCGTCGGTACAGAATAGATCTAAAATTCCTGTCCTACCTTTCCATCAAATCACATCTCAAAAAAAATTACAGACGCGCAGTCCTCACAAATGTTTCACCTTTTTCCACCGTACGAAGCGACCGATCTTTAAGCATAAAATATGAGCTGCATATTTGAAATTATTTAACAATTTTAAATAATATATTCTACTGCTGTATTTATGTAGATTCAACCCATGATATTAATTTTCATTTTATATTAACTAGATAATTATCGACTGATATATTCAAAAGACAAAAATTTATTTTAAATGAACTTGATGGGCAACATAATAATTCAGTAGTTATTAATATTTTCGTACTATTTAATGTGGAATTTTCCACACTGTTGCTACCAGGTCGGTTCAGACAGTAATTCAAAATAGGTTGAAGATGAAAAGTTATTATTTCATACTAAAAATAAATAGAAGCGAACTCGGAACAACGTGATATTACGGAATTGTTAAAATTTCCGTAACAACTTTTAGGCGACTATCATATAAATCTCCCATATTTCGCACTACTGTAGAATATGCTATATTATGATAATACAAAACCACTCCAATTTTTTATGCGTAGAACAAACTTTAGCTGCAACATAAATAATTCCTATTGCTTCCTAGCACAAAATTTTAATAGTAGGAATGGAATAACCATTTTTAACAAAACCATATTACTCTGTAATGCAACCTCATTCGGATTTAAAAAGGATTTTAAAAGGTTTAATGCTGCTTCAATGTAAAATTACATTAAATTTTTCTAAGTTCTCAGAGAAACATTAATATTACTTAGTTACAGCTCGAAAGGCTGATGTTAAGCGTAATTTATCCTAGAGAATTATTAATAAAAATGCCTTTCGGACGTTTTGTTTGTTCAAGTGTTTTGATGTATTTGTGAGATTTTTCCAGGCCCCTCAGCAGAAGATGTAGCTTCTTGCTCTTTGTACAAGTTTAGTTGTATTTTTCGTTTCGAACAAGGGCGTGCTAAATGTCATATTGTTTTGATACTGCTTTGAACTGTATTACCACAAATAATTTTGTCACTAATAATTGGTCACAGAAAGTATTAAAGTATTAAAATGCTTGGTCATTATCTCCCTCTGGGAAGCTCAAACCGGTTGTGCGTTAGAATATAACAAATGAGTTGAATTGTTTAATAATAGATAAAGCAGCAACACACATTTAATTATACATACCTGAAAAGAAGTTAATGGAATCTATTATATGCATGTTGACTAAAATATAAAAACTGTGACATTTCCTATATTTATCAATAAGTATGATTTAGGCAGCTACACTCTATCATCATTATTTTTATTTCGGCTAATTCTGATTTCAGTGTGGATTTTAATTGAATTTAAAAAGTGGATTTTGATTTTATTTTCATGTTTCTTTTAACTATTTTGTGCTGCAGATGTATATTTACAAAAATAACTCAATTCATTCATTTACACAGGCATTGCAATATTTATGCTTATATTTTTATAAATTTTATTTTTACGTTCCAAAATTACTCGTTCCCAATATTTCTCATTTTATGCATTCACGTATTTTATATTTCTTTATAGGGGTCGGGTATTGGTGCGCACCTAAGCCCAAATTCAAACATTTCTGAAATGACGAAAGATAGGACCTCTACGTTTGTCCTTAAGATTCTACATAAAAAATACAAAAAAATCAAATATTAAAACAGTTCATTGGTGTCACAAATATCGCAAATTTATCCCTCAGGGGTATCGTTATACAACTCAGTCTCTGAAATATCTTCAGATTCACTACTTTTTTCGAAGATTTTTCTTGCTGTGCCAACTTAGTTTTTCTGCCTTTAGTGCCTTTTATAATATGTTTGACTTTTTTACTTTTACTTAGTCCCCTATTTGTAGGTGCGAATTGCGAATTCCAATTTATCTCTGTTCGGTGTACCTATTAATATTTCAGACTTCCGTTTATTGCGATTTTTTCGTTTAGCTGTATTTGGTTTAGGAAGAAAACCACACTCTTCTAAAATTGCAGATTTACTGTGGACAAGACCATCACTAATTTCATTCTGGGCAGTAAAGTTACCATTTTATTGTGTAGTGGTATGCAGTGTGAGGAGTAAGTAGAAGGTAATTCGTCATCAATCACAATTGGGAGGTGGTGAGTCGCTGGTAGAAGATCCTCATCGATGAAATTATCTGGTTGATAAGGTTATATCATACATATTGTTACGTTTTTCCCGTGGGTTCTTAACAGAATTACAACTTTGCTATTTTCAACTAATACTCTCTTTATTTACTACCACTGTATACAATTTAACACTCTAAACTACTCTTATAACTTTACAACTAACATCTATTCAACACTCAATGATTAACTGAACTGAACTGACTATCCGACTTAGGTCTGCTTATATATAATCTCAAATCTATCACGAATATTTTCGGGAAGTATTCCGAGGCCACTCTATATGATCTCGACGAGGCCATCGAGATAATTCCAGCTATCCCGAAACTTCGCGGCGGGCCGGTCGATGATTCATACAGACAGAGAAGCGAGGGGCACGGCGGGGCGGCTAGTTCTATAGGGTAGCACAAAAACGTTCGGATGGTTGTTAGTCGTGACATTGCCTCCCTCTTAAACCTGCTCGTCCCGATCAGATACTGCAAGTCCGTGGTATGCTTTCAGTCTGTCGAGGTGAACAACTTTCAGTTTGCTTCTGGGACTACGCTGAATTCTATACACAACGTCATTAATTCCTTTGATGACTGTATAGGGTCCTTCCCATACTGGCGTTATCTTGGGAGATCTTCCTTTCTTCCTTTGCAGATTATATAACCAGACTTTATCGTTCATCTGAAATCCCATAGAATTAGCTTTGAGATCAAATCGTGTCTTCATTCGGTCACTGGCTTTCTCCGTGTTTCCTCTGGCTAATTCATGGATGTATAGTAACTTTTCCTTAAGGGAGTCCGCGTAGTCTTGAATTTCCATATCCTGGTTGTCTGGCGTTCCGAATAATAGGTCGCAGGGTAAGCGGAGTTCTCTTCCAAATAAAACCATGGCTGGTGTTAGTCCTGTCGTGTCATGGACTGCTGATCGATAGGCCATTAAAAATAGTGGTTTGTGTTGGTCCCAATCCTTCTGATGTTCATCTACGACCTTTGACAAATGTTCTTCAATGGTCTTGTTAAACCTTTCAACCATGCCGTCTGATTGTGGATGTAAGGCGTTAGTCCGTGTTTTATGTATGTCGAGTAAATCACAGACTTTCTGGAAAACCTTGGATTCGAAGTTGCGTCCTTGATCTGAGTGCAGCTCTAACGGAACACCAAATCTGCTGAATAGGTTATTCAGAAGGATCTCTGCTATGGTAACAGCTTCTTGATTGGGGATTGCAAAGACTTCAGGCCATTTACTGAAGTAGTCAATTGCCACTAAAATGTACTTGTTACCATTATTTGTTTCTGGAAAAGGGCCAGCTACGTCAATGGCGATACGTTCAAACGGTAGGCCCACATTATACTGTTTCATTTTGCCCCTAGATCTTGTTTTGGGTCCTTGGCTTGCGGCACAGGTTGAGCACTGCCGACACCACGATTTCACATCTTGGCAGTAGTTGACCCAGTAAAATCTGCCGCGAATCTTGTCAATCGTTTTGTTCACTCCGAGATGAGCACCAGACTTTCCATTATGAACTTCTTCCAGAACTTCCGATATCTTCCTCCTTAGTACCACTAACTGTGTCTTCACTACTTTTTCATCGGCGCTTTCCCAGGCTCGTTTAAGAAGTCCATTTTCCACCTCCAGGAAGTCCCACTGAGCCCACAGAGTTTTAAAAGCAAGTCCTTTACTTGATATCTCGCTCCAGCTTGATCTTGGTTGATGTTCTTCTTTGGCTCTTAGCAATAGTGCTATTTCACTATCTTCAAGCTGATCCTTTTTAAGTTGCTCGGTGGTCCACTGCTGATCAACCTCAAATTTCGTTTGCCTAATCCGAGTAATTCCTTCTCGTTGATCTACTCTTTGGCAATGCTTACAATTATCCGCGCATGGTCTTCTGGATAAAGCATCTGCAGTCGCGCATGGTCTTCTGGATAAAGCATCTGCAGTCTCCCTGCTCTGTGCTTAACCTTAAAATTATATTGTTGTAACTTTTCAAGCCACCTGGCTACCTGTCCTTCAGGTTGTTTCATATCCAAAAGCCATTTAAGTGCTGCATGATCAGTCCTTATCAGAAATTCTTGCCCATATAGATATTGATGGAAATGCTCAATAGACCGTACTATTGCCAAAAGCTCTTTTCGGGTTACACAGTAGTTACGTTCAGGTTTCGAAAGTGTTCGACTGTAGTATTCGATAACTCGCTCTTCCCCTGCTTGTACTTGCGATAAAACTGCTCCGATGCCGGTGTTACTTGCATCTGTGTCCAATACAAATTTACCCTTTTGTTCCGGATATCCCAATATTGGACTAGAACATAGAGCCGCTTTTAATTTCCTGAACGCAGAATCGCAGTTATGATCCCAGTTATAATTAGCTCGTTCTTCAGTGAGCTTATGTAGAGGTACCGCTATATTTGCAAATCCTTCAACAAATCTTCTATAATAAGTACATAGTCCAAGGAAGCTCCGCAGTTCATGTTTGTCGCGAGGACGAGGCCAGTCCTTGATTGCTGTAATCTTCCGTTGGTCGGTTTGGATTCCCTCTGATGACACAACATGCCCGAGAAATTTAACTTTTTGTTGGAAAAGAAAACATTTCTTTGGATTCAGTAAGAGCTGAGCATTCTTGATTCTAGTAAAAACTTCATGCAAGTTTTGTAGATGCTTTTCGAAAGTTTTTCCCATTACCATTATATCATCAAGATAGGCCAGGCATGTCTTCCAAGTGAGGCCTCGTAGAACAACCTCCATAAGACGCTCAAAAGTAGCGGGGGCATTGCATAATCCGAAGGGCATAACTTTAAACTGATATAAACCACTTCCGGTAGAAAAGGCAGTCTTTTCCTTATCTTGTTCGTCGATGCCTACTTGCCAGTAGCCGCTCTTTAAATCGAGTGTTGAGAACCAATGAGAACCTGCTAGTGTCGTCAACGTGTCATCTCCTGGGAAGTGGATAGCTGTCTTTCTTGGTGACGTCATTGAGCTTTTTATAGTTCACGCAGAATCTGGTAGTCCCATCTTTTTTGGTGACTAAGACAACAGGAGACGACCATGGGCTCGATGATTCCTCAATAATTCCATCGTCAAGCATCTTGTTGACTAATGTGGTAACCTCTTGCTGCTTGGTCACTGGTAGCCTCCGAGGATGCTGCCGTATGGGGTGAGCACTTCCAGTGTCGATTTTATGTTTTATGATGTTCGTTCTTCCAGTAGTGCCATTTTTTCTTTCAAAGGCTGTGCTCTGCTCTTTGATAAATTGTGTAGCTCTTTTCAGTTCTTCAGAAGACAGATGTTGCCACGACTTATGGAAATGTTCTAGGACTTCCTTAGGTGATGTTGAGGGTGTTACTTCTGACTGCGTTTCGCAACTGGTTACCCATTGCACCGGCTCGCAAGTGGCTATTACATCTCCTTTATTGATTTTGATGGAATTGGATGAAATATTTGCTATCCTTATCGGTATTTCGCCGTCGGTTTTAACTAGTGCTTTGTCTACGAGGTGTTTGCAAGGCAAATCGTGGTGTTGGATAAGTCCGATGTAGCCTCCAAAATCCTTCTCCAATTTCCCAAAAATTATCTGCTCGGTATTTCCGCTTATTCTGACAGTACATGCCGCCACTACTTTAGTCGGTGTGCCATCGTCTGTTTTGTTAAGGATGAACTCTTCGGTGCCAAACTTCAGAAGATTAAGCTTGTTGTCAAAAGAAAATCCATGTTGACCGATGAGATCCATCCCCAAAATAAATTCGTCTTCGATGTCGGCGACTAACACTGTGTGGTGTAATTTAATTCGTCCCAGTTGAAGTTCAATATCCATTTCCCCAAGTACTTCAGCTGTCTCACCGGTAACTGTACGTAAAACTACATTCTTTGATATGAGTAGAACTTCTACTCTATTTACTCTGTTGGACCTTATCAAAGATACCGCCGCACCAGTGTCAACAGTAATTGTTATGGCTCTTCCGTTGATCTTTCCTGTAATTGTTAGACTGTCTGCGGCTTTCCCTAGGCTTTTTATGGAGACGATCCTGGGGGCTTTATCTTCTTTAGCCAACACACGCCCCGCAATGTTTTCCTGATTTGACTTGGGGGTCCTAGCGTCTCTGGATGGAGATCTAGACCGTAGTTGTACTCGGCAGTCTCTTTTGAAATGTCCAGTCCTGCCACATCGATAGCACTGATTTGATATATTTCGGTTACGTGGCCTATCTTCCATTGGCTCCCGGAATCTCGCCGTGGCCTGAAGAACTTCCGTTAATTTCTTCAAAATTTCACCCATCTCATTTAATTCACAGCTGTTTGTCGGCTTTTCTTCCTGGATGGATACGGCCCTGATTTTTGGCTTGGAGATGTTACAGGCCGCCTCGATTTCTAGGGCTCGACCCAAAGCTTCACTGCTGTTATCAAATTTGGCTAGGCGTAGCATTTTCTGAGTTTCTAGATCTCTGATACCATCCACGAAATATTAGGCAGCAAGTTCCTCTTGAAATTCCTCTGTCGCTCCCGGGTAGGCCAATTGAATGAGACGTCTAATGTCTGCCTCAAACTCTTGCAGGTTTTCACCAGGCTTCTGATGTCGGGACTTAACTTGTGCCTGATACAGTTGCCTTCTATGTTGGTCTCCAAATCGTCTCTCCAGGGCAGCTGCAAGTATGTCATATTTCCCCTGTTGGCTGATGGGAATAGTCTGCAATAGTTCCAGGGCAGATCCACGAAGCGCAACCACTAGTGATGTAGTCATTTCTTCGTTATTCCAACCGTTGGCAACAGCAGCGGCTTCAAATTGCCTTCTGTACATTGTCCACGATGTTTGACCGTCATACGTTGGAGGTTTGATGTTTTGTCCTGAGGCGAATGCCCTCTCGGTGGGTACTTGATGTTTTAGTCTGGTAACTTCTGCTTGTAGATTCTTCATTTCTCTCTGTACGTCTCCTACTTCTTTTTGCACATTTCCAACTTCTTTTTGTACATTTCCTACTTCTTTTTATACAGTTCCAACTTCTTTTTGTATATTGTTTACTTCTTTTTCAAATTTCTCATTTTGCCCGTCCAATATTTTCTGTAATTTTCCTTGCTCGCCTACAATTACATCAAGCATCCATTTCTGAAGCTGTTCCTGCTCTGCTTGTCTTCTACGTTCATCCTCTTCCCGATCCGCTTGCCTTCTACGTTCATCCTCTTCCCGATCCGCTTGCTTTCTCTCTTCTTGATCTTATATATCAAATTTTCTGAAGCCTATCTAGTTCTGCTTGCCTTTTATTCTCTTGATCTTGAAAAATTTTCTCTAGCCTGTCCTGTTCTGCTTGTCTTTTACGTTCATCCTCTTCCCGATCCGCTTGCTTTTTATCTTCTTGATCTTTAAAAAATTTTTGCAGCCGGTCCTGTTCTATTTGTCTCTCAGCATTTAGATTTTCCATGAAATCGGCCAACATTTTATTAATTTGCTCCATTTCTGCCGTTTGTTGCCTTGTATTGACCATAGAATGTTATAAACTTTTACCAGAATCCACCAATCAAACGGTCTCGTTGACGTACTTGTACCTCGCAAGTCCGGTCCCTTCACAATCCGACTTCTGACACCAAATGTTACGTTTTTCCCGTGGGTTCTTAACATAATTACAACTTTGCTATTTTCAACTAATACTCTCTTTATTTACTACCACTGTATACAATTTAACACTCTAAACTACTCTTATAACTTTACAACTAATATCTATTCAACACTCAATGATTAACTGAACTGAACTTACTATCCGACTTAGGTCTGCTTATATATAATCTCAAATCTATCACGGATATTCGGGAAGTATTCCGAGGCCACTCTATATGATCTCGACGAGGCCATCGAGATAATTCCAGCTATCCCGAAACTTCGCGGCGGGCCGGTCGATGATTCATACAGACAGAGAAGCGAGGGGCACGGCGGGGCGTCTAGTTCTATAGGGTAACACAAAAACGTTCGGATGGTTGTTAGTCGTGACAATATCCTAAATCCCGACAGCCCCCCCCCCCCCCCCCCCTTATTAATTATAGCAATAAGAGTATATGCTTTATTAAATATTGCAGATAGATCCTATTGTGTGATCTTTTCTGCCGATATTAAGTGAGAGTCACGTTGCCTGTTAAACGGGTTTTCTTAACGTACAGTAAAAACTTAGGTCCCATGGTTGAAGCCTATGGGACGTATAGGGAGTTATCGTGAATAATGCCAGATTATTAACAATAGTCAAAAACTGGAAACTAAATATGTCTGGAATGATTGTCCAGGAGTAGTAACAATTCAAGTGTTCTAGCTATTTGTGAGACATCTTGTCACTGCTTCAACCACTTTTTGACCCGGGATAATTTGCATTAGAAGCTCCATTGTTAGTTAAAGTATTTTTCATTATAATGCGAGGAAATAGGGCAAGTAGCCAGTTCCAGAAGCTTAAAAATAGCAGATAACAGTAACTGCTTTCCCGCTTTCACCAGATCTTTTGGTGCCAAATTATTTAGTCCCCTTTGGCCCCAGTCCCTTGCATGGCTTTTGTACCATAGAAATTCCAGTTTACGTTAAATATTGCGTCCTCCTTAAACTTGTATTTGTCCTATAGTTTTTCAAAGTTTTAAGATAATGTGGAGATCTGATCTTTTGCTAAATGCTGAGATTCGATTGATGATGATGCTAGTGAATTCCGGAGTCCGTATTAATTAGCTTTATCTGTGGGTTTCTCTTGAGTCATCCATAATATCAGGCTTTTCTGGCCATTTTTAATTCATCGTTAAAGTTGTGTTTTATCTAGTTGCCTTCGGCAAAGGAAGAAGGTTGAGGTGAGTTGAATTTTAGTCATTACATCATAAACTTTTGCCAATTTAAGAATGCTAATGCCTCTTCTTGAACGAGTAAAAAGACACAGTACTTGTCAATAAGTGGTCCTACAACATCAAGTCCATCGTCATATGCTTTTTTTTTTCTTTTTTGTATCAAAGACTCTAGGATATTGAACCTTTTACTAGCCTGCCGTACTGATCCTCAATTTTAAGCAAATTGTATAACCTGCCTCATGACTTCTGGATCTCATTGCGTTTTTGGTTTTTTGCGTTGGTATTTCGACATCTGCAAAATGGAAAATATCATGATGGATTATTTAAAACGCATTGTTAACAATGCTAAATGTATGGCGGTTATCGTGCGCACTGCACCCCATTAACCGAAAGTGTCAGATTCACTTTTATATTCCATAAAACAACAAAAAAAAAAAAGGTTTTTTGCCTAAACTGCATATCTCAGCGTCAAGGGGACTCATTAAATAACGATTATTAAAAAATGTAAAAATGGAAATACTAACGGCTTATTTTCTCCGAGATATCTACCAGTACATGATATACATAAACAACGAAGCAGCAGTTTTGAATAAGTAAGAAGGTAAAGCAATCTACCTAACTCATAATATGTGATAGTACATAGGTTTGTCAAGAGATGACGCCTGAATGGCGATTTAGAAATTGTATGAGCCAGTTGTGGAAATAATGGCATGCGCACGATTACGATTAGCCGCTGCTTGCAATTATCCGACTCTCCCCTACTGCTTACATTTGGTTTTCTGAAAGTTAGCTTTTCTTATAGACCAACATATATTATGAACTTATCTTTTTTAGTGAAAAATAATCATGATTCTGAACAGATATTTTTGGAGAATACTGTATAAATAGATGTATTACGTGTTAATAGGAATAAAGGCTCAAATGTACTGCATGAGGTGAAGCCAAAGAAAATAATTGACATTTTTCCTCCTAGTTAGCCATATTATTATGATGTCTTTTTCTTTTAGTATGAAACTTAAAAAAAATAAATTGGACAAAATGTAACGCTATATTAAAAACTTATTTTGTATTAACCTGATTAGGAACTAAGTTAACGATGAGCAGTGACCTTCAAACTAGTGGAATAGCACTTACAACCTATAAGACTAACAGAAAAAATAGGTTTGACAAAATTTTTGCAGGAGCCTGCACATTTTAAAATTCCACCCGACTGCTAACAATTTCAGATATAAGCACACAGCAACTGAAATATTTTAATTTCAATCAGACACTACATCTTTCGATCCATTTCTTTACTTTTCCGTCAATATTTTTATTGAAAATAAAATAGGACAAATTACTTGCTGTAATACGTCCCTGAACAAGCATTAATATCGCCGAAACTACAGGGGAAGAAATTAGGACTCATTTGAGACTTTTAAATAAAAGATATAAATTATAACCTGCTTTTTGTAAAAAAAAACATGTTACTCGCGGGAGACCTGCTTTCACGTTTCTGAAAAACGGCCATCATTTTTCACCGAAGCCGACTTTTCCGTAATTTATTTCTTTATGTTTTTCCTGCTGGAAGACATATCTCCGTAACACCTTAGTATTTGCGCGCCTCAGAGCCATTTTATTAAATTGTCTTTTTCGTTTACATTTCTTATATGAGTCATTTTTGAAGACTTATAATATCGTTTTGATTTATTGTGGATGTGCTAGTGATTTATCAGGTTTTAAACGCCAATCCGGTGAAGGCTTTTTACCACTTTATCGAGGTTAAAGGGTAATAAAATAGAATTATAGAAACTAGACTCGAAGAAATACCGACCAATTGAAATAATTTCTAGGAATTAATGATGCAGGAACTATGTGACTTAAGCATAATGAAAGCTTATATATAAATAAACGAACATATATCAATTTTATTTATTTACTTTTCTTTAACAATTCATATTATTAGGGGTGTTGAGGATTCATCTCAAGGTAAAAACCAAAATAATTCTTGTAATCATTAATTTTTCAGATACCCTTATATATAATGACTTTGCGATTTAATAGGGATGTAATGATCCTCAATGTTCGAGCTTTCTGTCTGACATACCCGTATCATCAAACGACGTTCGGCGTCCACTGCTGAAAACAGGAATAAAATTTGATAGAACACATTTAATATACTCTGGCTCCATCTTATTTGAGGTTTACCATATCTGAAAGCTTCTAATCTTGATTATATGATTGGTTCCATTTAGTCTATCCCTTAATTATTCTTAAAATATGACCATCCCAATCCAATTTAAGGTTGGCAATATTTTCAACTGCATCTAGAACTTATCTTGATGGTTCTTCACAAATTTGATTAGCTCGACAGTAATAATCTCGTGTTTTAAGTATTTAGACTGGAATTTGTTCGATTTGTGTTTTACCCATTGAAGGAGTGTCGCTTAAAGCTACACTAGGATTTTTTGTCATGGGTTTCCCCGAATAATATTTTAGTCATTTGACATTTTATGTTTTAATGTTTTGCAGCACATTCTCTTCTATTTTGAGCTGGCTATATCTTAAAAGATGTGTGTAATTTAATGATATTATTTTTGCTGAAAATCAAAGATTATAAAAAGAGAGGTAAGGGGTTTGGACCATTTGGCAAAATGCACTAAAACGGAGTTTTATCCACAATACCGAAACAGAATTATTGCACTCGAAGCGCGTTTCGCTAACCATGTTAGCGCTTCGAGTGCAATAATTCTGTTTCGGTATTGTGATTTAATAAATGATTCGTAGTGAAAATGTAAGAAACAAATTTTTTTATATCTTCAGTTTTGTCCGAAATATGAGTTTTTCAAGATAAAAGAACACTTTTAAAAATACTAATATCCCCTTCACAGACATAACGCTATGCTTTTAAGTAAACACTTCCAATCTATGATGTACAGGTGTTTAAAAAATTACAAAATATTAGTAAAGCATTGTGATCTGCAAAAATAGCTTTGCATACTTTCATTTTGTAATTTTTTAACCAACCGCTATATCGTGGATTTATTTTTTTTTAACTAAGCATGTAGAGTTATGTCTGTCAAGGGAAGAGGTATTAGTTCAAAAAAAAGCCACGCTTTATAAGGAGTTCCAGCTTAATAAGTTAAAAAAGTAAACTTTTTAGAAGGTCACATTTTGGACAAAACTAAATGTATCGAAAATCTCTAAATTTATTTTTACACTTTGACTAACTAAGATTCATTTAAATGTAACAAACAAAAAAGAAATCAAATGTTTGTTGTTTTTCGGACAAATGAAATTGTATAAAATGTGTAGGTGTTATTTACTACCCTGTACTTATAAACAATAAAAACACCTGGTAGGCTATAGACCGGGCTCCCAGTGGAGTTACGTATGCAAAATATGCAGACCGCATTCTGACTTCTGATATATGCTTTACTGATCTTATACTTCGATATGAATGATGTTGCCAGTGAGTGTTGTGGTACGTTCTCTCTCCCCCCTTCCCCTTCTCCATTGCTGTTAACATTGTTAGGATACTTCGAAAAAGTATTGATCATAAGCATGGGACTATTAAAAACGAATGTTTAAGGCTGTATGTATACTTTTTTCGGTTATAAATATAACACACCACAAGTCAGTAGCTACAATACGTTTAATTTTAATTAAAAAAATCATAGAAATAAATTATAGTTAATTTTAAAAACAGTGTTTTACTTTCTTACAAATTTGAGCCAATGGAAATATTTCAATTTTAATTTATACTACTATAAAGTGAAATTAGCGTTCACGGCACTAATCTGGTCATTATTCAAAAATATTAAAAAAAAAATTTAATCCGAAAATGACAATTTTTTTCCAATCAGGAAAAAAATTAACCCGAAGTGGCTTAATAAAAGCTGGACAAAATAGGCTTATCTGGACAATTTTCAAGCTGACGCGCATCTTGTGAGTGCGTGCGTGTGTTAAATGTGTGAGTATGTGTGCGTGTGAAGACGCGTGCCGTGGCGTATGCGCGAGAGCGCGCATGGGGTTTTAAAGGAGATGAAAATGGGATAAAAGAGTTGTTTAATGAGAAATAAGGGCACATCAGCCCTTGAAAATATTTAATTTTTATATATATTCATATTAATTATATATATTCATATTAAATATAACAGTACCTCTTAATACTTAAAATATACTATATGTGGACATGCATTTTACTGAAACAGTAGTATAAAAGCTTTACTATGTACAGTTAAATCAGTCTATAAATATGGCTAGAAATACCATGACTTTCAAAGATAATTATGAAATAAAAAAATTTGAAATGAAATTACTCTAGTTTCCATCTGGGTCATCGGGGACTTCTTCATTATAAGGCAATTCTGCATTAGAACACTATCCACTGCAGTGATGACATCATTCCCGGCACACCATTCCCGCGGATCGGCCGCAGTATCCACACGCATCTCCACATCCGGATTTGCACGCACCCCTAATTAGGTTCAGTAGACTCGGCGGGACAGCGAGCAGGTCGGAGCAGTGTGGCACAAACCGCGCTGCGTAGTCCAGTTTTCTCCAGTCATACTTCGGTGCATTGTCAACAGCGAAGAACTACGGGGAAACGGTCAGAATAAAGCAAACTGGACCCGCCTTCTGAAGCCTGCACTCGAATAGAGAGGGATAAGGGTGCTACAGGACCCCGGGGATGCAGATACCTTGACCAGTATAATAGCCCGACCTTTGCTATAGCTGCAACAGACACGGACATTCTTGCCATGCTTGTCCAGCGCAGAAACCCTACCCAGAAGTTGTGATTTTTCGATAAACGGACCTGTGGAAGAGGCACAGAACATCGAATTGATACAGAAGCACCTTGACAATGTGAAGTCAGCCATTCTCTTTGCTCATGCTTTTTCCGGCTGTGATACAATGCCAGCAGTTTTTGGAAAAGGAAAGGCATCAACATTGAAAATTCTCCAGGGCAACGAAGTTGGAGTTTTTAATAAGCCAGAAGCAGATTTGGAGAGGGTCGTCTCCTGCGGTAAGAAATAGCTTCTTGCTTTATACAGAGGAGCGAAATATGCCACGGAGCGAAATATGCCACGTCTAGATGACCTTCGCTACACCCTCTACAACAAGTGTAACCGCCACGCAAAAGCTAGATGCTGACTTGCAGCTAAAAACTTTGCCCCCTGCAGCTGCTCGACAACATTCATTGCGCGTGCACCTGCAGGTAATTTGAAAAAAAATAAAAGGGTAAAACATTCTGCATTAGTAAAATATTAATTAGGTTGATATTTTTTAAGTTCAAGAATGGCTTGGGACAGGAACAAAGCTGGACGCAACGAAGTAGGGCTGGAGAAAACTGGACAACCCAGCGCGGCTTGTGCGCTTGCCCTGTCGAGTCTCTTGAGCTTAATTAGGTGTGCGTGGAAGTCCAAAATCCAAATTCACATTTATGTGGATGCCGGTCCGAGGGGATTGAACACAGTAGTGGAGAGTGTTCATGCAGAATTGCTTCATAATGAAGAAGACCTCGACGACCCAGATGGCGTTTAGAGTAATTTAATTTTTTTTATTTCATAATTATTTGTGAAATTGTCAAGTCATGGTATTTCTAGCCATACTGATCTAACTGTACATACATGCTTTTATACTACAGTTTCAGGAACATGTACGTCCACATATCTTTTAAATATTAAGTGGTACTGCTATATATAATATGACTATTTATACTGATAAAATATTTTCAAGGGCTGATGTGCCCTTATTTCTCTTTAAACAACTCAATTATCCCATTTTCATTTCCTTTAAAACCGCACGCGCACCTTCGCGGAAAGGCCAGTGCACGTGCCTTCATACGCACACGGATACAAGATTCGCGTCAGCGTGAAAACTGATCAGATAAGCCCCTTTTGCTCAGTTTTTTAGCCATTTCCGGAGAATTTTTCCCGATTGGGAAAAATTATCATTTCCGAGTTGAAAAATTGCTTTTTCTTAAAAAAATAAAATATGTTTGAACCATGATCAGATGACCCCTTGGAGCGAAACGGCAATCGCACCATGCGCGCGCGCGGCAACATGCTTTTTTATACAGACAAAGGTCTCAGATACACAAATCACAAAACAGATTGCGGTCTGCAGATTTTGCAAACGAGGAACCCATTGGAGCCTGCACTACTAGTCGAGAAGTCATGAAATGTGTTCTAATATTTTATAAACCATATTAAAAAATATTTTTTAGTCTTGGAGATACGCACATTGAAAACTAAACTAAAAATGTTTCGTATACGTTTCAAATGAGCAGTATTTTAGATAAGGTAAGTTAATAAAATAAAAATATAACCTCCTGTTTTATAATTAACAAAATATCCTAAACGATTTTCGGTAAATTTACTATTTCTCAGTTTAAATGGATCAAGTTTATAATCAAAAAAATATATTTTATTGGTTTAGTCATCTTAGAAACTTTCTATTATTTTTTAGGAAGTTTTATCCATCATAAAAGTGCATTGAAACACATTTTGCCCTATTCAAATTTTAAGTAAAATATGTCAGGATAAAAAATTAATTGATTGAATTTAGAAATCTGAGAATTAAAGGGTTAAAATATAATATATAAAAGCCTGAAAATTGGGGCTAAAAATGTAGTATTACCGATTATAAAAATGCTTTTTTCAAATGCTAATATGACTAATCTGAGAAAAATATATATGGATTTTTATAAAATTCAATCGAGCCCTTTTGGAACTTTTGATTTGAATAACTTTATCACTTTTAATATCTTATACTGCCAAAAAAATTCAGCAATTTTTTTTTTATCAGGAATGATATTTTCGGAAAAATTAATAATAAAAAAATCTAAATAAGAATCTAAATACTCTACCTAATGTTTCATAGGTACAGGGTGTGCAGACTTATAGTTAATATTTCATAATAACTATACATCTGCACACCATGTAGAGGGTGGCCCGTTTAAGAGGGGCCTATACCTTATCTCAAAAACTACGGGGGTTGGAAAAAAAATTTAAAGACAAAAGTTGTTCCTAGTAAAATGATCTTTATTTTTTTTGTATTGTTTTAATCGTCACTTTTTTATATACAGGATGGTCAAAGAAAGTTACACTTTTTTAAATGAAACACCCTATATTTTATAAAATTTTTGGATTCTACTTAAAAATTCTAAGCATATTTGATGTATGATGTTATACCTCTAGAGTTAGTAGTTTCACAGATATAAACAGTTGAAAATCGGTACTTTGACTACTTTTCACCTTGGTAGCAAGAAGACCATTAGAGATGGAGTAAAATTAATTTCACATTCCTATCTTAACTTTTTAAGCGCTATTTGATGGTACTAATTGGCAGGTGGTACCATGGATACCAAATCTGGTACCTCTGTAGGTCCCAGCAGTTAGCACCATCAGATAGCTCTTGGAAATTTAAGATAGGAATGTGGAATTCATTTTACTCCTCTTTAATGGTCTTCCTGCTATCAAGGTGAAAAGTAGCCAAAGTACCGATTTTCAACTGTTTATAGCTGTGAAACTACTAACTCTAGAGGTATAACATCATACAACAAATATGCTTAGAATTTTAAGTAGAATCCAAAAACGTAATAAAATATAGGGTGTTTCATTTAAAAAAGTGAAACTTTCTTTGACCGTCCCGTATATAAAAAAGTGACGATTAAAACAATACAAAAAAAATAAAGATCATTTTATTAGGAATGACTTTTGTATTTAAATTTTTTTTGCAACCCCCGTAGTTTTCGAGATAAGGTATAGGCCCCTCTTAAACGGGCCACCTTGTACCTACGTATGAAGCTTGAAGAAACAAATTCGGGAAATTTTTTATATTTTCAGTTTTGTCCGGAATATGACTTTTTCAAGATAAAAGGTAACTTTTTTAATTCATTATGCTGGAATTCCTTAGTAAGCATTACTATAAAAAAATAGTAATATCCCATTCGCAGACATAACGCTATGCTTTTATGTAAAAACTTCAAATCCACGATGTTTAAAACATTACAAAACGATTTACAAAAATAGTTGTGCTTTACTTGCATTTTGTAATTTGTTAACTATCCTGTATATTGTGGATTTAAATTTTTTACTTAAAAAAATAGAGTTTTGTCTGCCAAATGGACATCAGTAAAACAAATAAGCAATGCTGACTATAGAGTTCCAGCTTAACAAGTAAAAAAAAAATTACGAAAAAAACTAAAAGTATCAAAAATTCCTGCATTTGTTTTATTGCATTTTGGCCAAGAATTATTTAAATGTAACAATCAAAAAGAAAGCAAATGTGCAAATTTTCGGGACAAATAAATTTTATAAAATTTATAAGTATTTGTTTACTACCCTGTACTTACAAACAATAAAAACGCCTGTTAGGCCAGTCGAAAAGCCATGAAATATGTTAATATTTAATAAACCATATTAAAAAAATAGAGATACGTACGTTAAAAACTAAACTAACATTTTTTCGTAGGTATATGATGTTTGAATTTACTCTTTCTCACTATAAAGGGATAAAGTTTCAAGTAAAGGAAATATTTAATTGTTTATCTATGACCCAAGTTTAGTTAACATATTAGAAACTTTTTATTAATTTTTTTAGAAACTTTTATTAAGAGAAACACATTTTGCGCAATTCAAATTTTAAGTAAATGCATGGCATTAAAAAACAATCGACAAACAATTTAGAAATCGGAGAATTAAAGGACCTAAAATATAAGTTAGTATAGAAGCCTGAAAATTGAGGCTAATAATTGCGTATTACCGATTATAAAATGCTAGAAAAGCCTTACAACATTTTTGTTGTAAGGCTTTTCTACATGCATTATTATAAAATTTATTCATGCTGTTTTGGAATAATTATTGATTTGAATGCCTTTACCACTCTTCAAACATTACACCGATATTGGTCAATTTGTCGATAATTTGAATTATATTTTATTTATGCGTTGCATTTTATGTAGGTTCTGCATATTTTATAATATGTAACAGGTGGTAACAGGTATTGCAGCTGAAACTTAGTATATTATTCAACCAACATGTATTAGCGATTCTATGCGAGCAGAATACTATAATTTTTCTGCGACTATATACTGTATTTTCTCCTCAAATTTGGACAATTTAAATTGACGCGCGACATCATGCCTGCCTTTCTAAATTTCCTGTTAATACTTCCGGGACTGAGGTATATCCTTTAGTCCGTCCAATCAGAGTCTAAAAAGGTTCAGTTAATCCCAAGGGACTAAAGTACATGTCAGCAGGAAATAATTAAAAAACCTAAAATATTACAAATTTTATATACTTATTTATATTTAAATGGATAATTTGCGTTTGTAAAATTTACAATATTAAATAGTCGATTTGTTC